>OMLM01014643.1:18374-34930 GCA_900302695.1 Helostoma temminkii
TCCCTGGATATTTACAGCTTTACTGTTTAAAATGTATAAACATTCACATCCACAAGAACATGCATTCATTAGATTATCTGCCAATGCAATGTGTTTTGATATTACTTCCACCTCCCCTATCAACATGTAATGCAATTTAATCAAATTTAAAACAATATAAAAGCTAGAGTTGTGGCATATACAACTGTATAGCTTCATATTTATCATATATAGATTTTCAAAAAGAAATGACATTTGTGTACATCCCAAAATGACAAACTTTAACAAGGACAAAACCGTAGACTCACCTTTGCGTCTGTGGGTGCCATCCATGTTGGCAAAGAGGATGTGATTGTCGTCTGCCCAGTAGAGCCTTTTGTTGGTATAATCAATAGTGAGAGCAGTTGGGTTATAGATCTCTGTGTCAATGATAACCGTTTGCCCTCTACCATCCATGCCGATACGACCGATGTGAGGGGGTTCACAGCAGTCTACCCAGAACACGTACCTAGTCACAAGTATAGCACAATCTAAAAAGCTCTTTGTACTGCATCAGGCAAACAATTACTACAGACTCAAAAAATCTTAATCTAATCGATATCGATTAGATCTAATATTTCCTGGCTAATTTGAATATGCTTACCCTGTCTGGGGGTCCAGAGTTAGATCTGTGGGGTTTTTGAGGCTAGAACTGATCAAGATGGTAGGGTAGAGGCCGTTGGATTTGGATACCTCCAGCGTTTTCTTTTCCACATCACACCAGTAAAGATTTTTTCCTATCCAATCCACTGCCAATGTGCTGGGCACAGCTGTTCTGTGGACTATCTAGTAAGGCAAGGACAGGGAAATCAGCTTTTCCAAATCTTGTTCAATGGATGAATATAAAGTATATATTATAAAAAAAATTACAGAATGTCAATACATTTATTTAAGCATCTGTTTACCACCAGAATGTATAAGAAAGAATAGAAATAGAATGGGATAGGTCTTTCTCTGTCAGGTAAGAGAAACTTATTTTAACCATGACAGAACTACGAAAAAAAAGCTGAGTCACTCAGAACGCATTTTTATGTCCTACAAACATCAATCCAAAGACATGAGTAATAGCTCCACATACACACTCTGTGATGAAAAACTGCTAAAGAGTGCTGCAGGGCAATCATTACTGACAAACTGAAAACCAAGAGTGCAGACAAATTGGATTGCTCAGACATTTCTTGTTTAAGTTACATACATTACACTGAATTTATGTATGTGCATGATGGCAGCATGCAAAACAGTATACAGTACATATTTTAGAAGTCAATAATAGCATTTAAATTACTTGTTTTCACTAATATCTTTAAAATGTGATTTTGTTATATAAAATCTAATGCCTGTCTGCTATGGTTCACTAACTTAACACCTAATAAATAGCCTTTATACAAATTACATTAACTGTCAGCTCTTATTACAAGTTTTTAAAGAATGGTTTATTAAGTTTTGCTTAGCAACAAAAACATTCTGTCTTGTCTTTGTTGAAACTCCGGATCTGTGTAAGACCAGTTAAAATGAATAAAATTTTACTTATTTTCTGTGTAAATAATTTACTAATCTCATGCAAAGAAAAGTCTTTCATTTTTGTCAGGTTTGAGGAGCTGTGTCTTACAGTAAGAATTCCATAGTTAATTTACAAATGAAGTATAAAGAGCCCATATTATACCCTATTCTTTGGCCAAAAAAATTTCCCCAGAATGTGTCTGTAAGTTTCATACTAAAAATAGATCTTTGTTTCTGCCCTGGCTGAAATTTTGATCTCAGAATCTGTCTCTGGATAAACTTGTTTTGAGCTGCACTCAACCCTCCCCTCCTCCTGACATGTGCTGACATGTGCTTTGCTTGTACTGTAGGCAGACCCGACATTGGTTTACGGTGAAACTGCTTAAGGAGTCACCACCAAAAATGCCTAGCCATAGGTTTAAGGAACAGTCAGAATCAGTCCATCTTTGACCTCCAGTCAGGAAGTTAATCCAGCAGCGACATACAAGTCCTTACTTCAATAGGAAAACGTCATACATTGTATTTCTGCACCACTGTGAGGACCGGTCCACCAAAAAACAAATAGATACATCAAACAAAACAATTAGTCTTCTGCGCGATGCTACACCCTATGCTCTTTTGCGCGATGCTACACCCTAGTCTCTTTCTGCTGTTTGCAGAAAGAGGGACAATATGGCACTCGCTGACATATTTTCATATTTCAGTAAGTATTTCTTAAAACAAGTCTGGACCAAAGTCCTAGGGTCCAGTTTGCAGACCCGTGCCCACAAACCTCAACACGAACCAACCAATTAATATCCCAAACTGACTCCATCTAGCCACCAATCCTGGAGATATTTCAGTAGATGCTGTACCAATATTAGCTGTCTATTAACCCTATATGTATGGCAATTCTTATCAATGCTATTGTTCATTTTGGAACTTCTGATGTTCATTCAGATGAACTTTATCTCCACACCTTAACCTCTGATATGATCTCTTAACCTCTCTTAACCTCTGATATGACCTCACCTGCTCATAAAACATTCCTGCCAGTAGCAATGTATTCTATCTGTGCCACACAGTAAGCCTGGTTGCGCCTTGTAAAACCAATACTGGTGGTCACAATAATTGCAAAAATGTTTTGGGGTATTTTCTGTAATCAAGAAAATATATGATCTTGGTTTCCCAGATAGGACTTTGGACCAAACTTACTACAAATCAGTCAAGGACAATGGAGAGGATACTCATTACATATACTGTAGTACATGTGGTTCAAGATCATGTAGAACTGAAGGCTAATGACTTGATTGGCAACATTTAAATACAGTTAATTAGATGATGAACACTAAATGAATGCATAGTATATTTGATGTTTATGTTTTTTATAATTTGATTAACCTGAAATTCTCTATACATAAATAAACATTTATTTCATTCATGTTGTCATTTTTTTAACCATAGTAATATTATATAGCACTGCTAACCACCAAAGATGGTCATAGATAAATGAATCCTTGATTGCTGAAGAAAAGTTTTCTTGTCAGTTATTGAACAAAAATTAAATTAAAATTAGCTTTTAATTAAACCATACAATTTAATGAATGACTGCCTTGGTCAAATGAAAATTCTTGGTATTTAAAAAAAAATCTACTCTGGTATTAGTATGCCACTCATATGGCAAATCTATACTAATGTCACTAGATATCAGTGACTCTTTTAATTAACCCAATGTGAGAAGCTCCCTGATCTCTGTCTCAGACAGCCTGTCCTATTGTGAATCTGTGGCAGTGGCTCAAACAGATACTGTGGAAGTAATTGAGCTGAATGAGCCTAATGCCCTCATACACTAATGCTAACGAGATGTGGGATGGGGTCCCAGCAGGTGTTCTGCTGAATTCCCAGTGTCTCTGGGCTCTGATCCCATGACCCCGACAACCCTTAGCGATTACACCAGAGAGCACCACTGTATCATAATGCTACTGTTACAAATACACATCCACTGGTGTTAGGCTAACAGGCCCTTGGCTGTTGACAGAAAAAATCCATTTTGTTAACTAGCTAGAAAAAATAAAGGGTGCCCATCATCAGCTGAGCAGTGATAATGAGCCACTTAAGCAACATACTTGTTTTCCAAGCTCACTCTAGACATGCCTTGGTAAGCTGCATGAGAACCTAAATGTCTGAGTCAGTTGGCCCAGACATTATTTGGACTTAAAGAGTCAATATTATATCCATTTTGGGAGTTAAGAATACTGGCCCCGCTCCTCTTGTTTGCTGATGTGTGCTTCCTATGTAGGGAGACCCCCACATGTGAGTCATAGGAAACCTAGTTCATTTGCGGACTGCCAAGAACAGCTTAAAACATGAGATATGAAGCAGCAGCTTTTCCTTCTCCCCTCACAGCTCAGTTATAACAAGGTTACATAACTGTGCCATGCTGAGCTTACATAGCCATGCAATTTTAACACAATGCAACCTTACAAACCCATACAAAATACTTACGTTTCACACCATGTCTCTAAGACATCGTGAATGTTCTATATGAACGGATGTGCGAATACAGCAGGTATTTTACAGCGAGTGAGTGGGCACTCCCTTTCAGTCGATCCTCTTACCACAAGACCAGAAAGTACAGGAAATATTTACCGCGCTTCTGTTGTAGTATTGCGCTTCAGGGAATCAACAACCAAGATTATATGCATAATGCATTATTTTTAAACATGTGATAGGCCATACTTATATGGACTGTAAACAAAACACAACTGATTTCCGTGGTATTTTTATATTGTGCCTCCTGCACATTCTACCAAGGGACCACCCGTCACCAAAACCAAAAGAATTTTTTCCAAAGTGGGAGACAGCAATGCATGTGTGAACACACAACCTAATTCTCCAGACAATGTCCAGAGTGCATATGTGAAAATGACAGCACAGTAGATTCATCTTAAAAATCTGGTGTTGGCATGCATGCTTCATAGTTTAAATAACCAAAAATAAAAATAAAACAAACCCTGCACCTGAATGGAAAGGAAGAAATACTGGAAAACAAGCAAGCAAATGAAGGCAATGAATCTTGGATAAAGTGGCACAAGGTACCATATGGCATGCAGTCACAGCAACTAAATCCTTTGGTACCTTGAGGTCGCTCCCATTGAGGCGCATTCTGTTGATCTTTCGGCCACTTGGCCTAGTTGAGTCCACCCAATAGATAAATTCCTTCTTGTAGTCAAAATCTATGTGGATAATGTTGTTGAGGCCCTGATAAGACAGAAGAAAAAGACAACAATGTATTTTAATATAAGTTGAAATAAAAGTGAAATGACAGGCTTTGTGTTCCCTATGAGGATGTAAAAGCAATTAGAACACACTACCAGTCACTTGTGCAACAGCGTTTATAAATGAGATCAAAGTTCAAATAAAAAAAAAAGAAGAGCTTGCACACCAGTCTGCATACCCAGAAAGAACAAATGTTAACAGCTGTGCTTGTTTTAAAACTGTAATAAACAGCAACAGCTACAGCTTTAATTTTATGTTTGAGTATGATGTACTGGTTTTGCTTTACAACTGCCTGCTTTTGACGATGGAATTTAAAAAAATGTAGTAATTGTACAACACAGGTAGGCCTCCATCACCAAGTACAAGTATTTTTATTATTATCTGCAATAACTAACCTTTACCATTCATATCAACGTTAACAGGCCGGTGAGGTTAAGTTCAATTACCTTGAAATGCTTAAAAGTGGAAATACCAGTAGGAAGACAACAAAAACATGCACCTTCTTCTGTCTCTGTGTGATGTGATGTAATGTTTACTGCACAAGCAATACTGACTAAGATGCTTTTCCCATAGCTTCCAACATTTTCAGCGATACAAAGCTTTAGAAGAGCTACCAAAGAGCAACTTGAAGCCCTATCAAAGTAGAAGAGTGAGATACTTCCCTTTTCTGTCATGCTCACAGAAACCCACTGTCAGTCAGACTAAACAAGTGCCCCCACCCTGCTGTCTCACACTGTGGGTGCTGAGAAAAGGTGTCAGATAATCTGACAGGCGAAATGAGACATCTTCATCAGATCATCAACACCCTCACAGACAGGCGCCAAAGTGTCCTGGGGGAACCTTTCTCCACTCCAAACATCAGCTTTGAAACCCTCATGCCACTTTTATCAGTGCCTAGATCCAGAACTATTTTCTACTTGTATCTCTGAAGACCATAAAGAAAGCCAGCAGAAATGACTTTAAAGTGTTCGTGAGGAAAAAAATGTGTAAATGGTATAAAATTGTTTCACTTTATTGTTTTTTTTTATTTAGTTTTTTTCTAGGAATAACTACTGACAACACAATATTAAACTTATTTAAAATATTCTACTGATTTCCTGTTCCACATATTCAACTAAAACAAGAAATGTCAAACAGTTAAAGTGGCTAGATAATGCTTAATTTAAAGTTAATATTTTATTCTGGGCTTCCTTGGACACGAGATTATAATATTTTCAAGTTAAAAAACTGCAAGCACATTACAGTGTGTCTTTATGCAACAGCTACTGTGGTCTTGAGAATGAAACAGTTAAATTGAGCTTTTTCCCCACCCAACTCTGTTCTAATTGGCAAGCTTATGGAGTTGGCGCAGAGTATGTCCAGCTGGAGAGACTGCAAACACCAGCGGCCTTCCACTAGAAGTTAGCTGGACAATGGGACTAACTACAGTAGCTGGGCAGGTTGTAAAAACAGTTCCTCTATCATTAACTGAACCAGAGAAAACATTGCTCGAAGTCTGTTTCTGGCCTGTATCTGTGTTTGTTGTTGTTTTATTTTTCTGCCTTTAGAAAGAGTAAACTAAGTTATTTTTTCTTACACAAAAAACAAACAAACAAACAAAACAAAACAACAGTTTCTACAACACATTCTACTTTAACATTACTCTGGCTAGTGCTGGCTACTCTACTGACGGCTATCATGAGCTGCTAATGTCACTGCTCCTGCCACCTAGTGTTAAGCACGAGCATGAGTGGCTATTGCAGGTTAGAGTATTTGTTTGATGATCGGTGTTTCTCCAGAGTGCTTAGTGCTAGTGTTGCTGACTAATGGCTGTGGCAGCAGGGCGCCGTGAAGCTGGTAGTGGTTCAGGTCAGCTGTGGCAGCTAACCCGAGAGGGTGGGCAAGATGTTGTATGTGGTGCTGCATGTGTAGCTCAAAACACATAGCCATTCATGGATTCCATGCAGCTTGACATCAAGTATGTCAATGTATAGCATTTTTAAAAATCTAGAAAGAAAAAAAAAAAAAAAGCGTATTGGCCAGACTGAATCCTGGGCCTTTCACTACAAGCCAGCATGCAGACACAAGCTTTGGGCCTTTGACTAAGTGTAATGTGGGCACCCAACTTTACAATAGTATGTATGTAGCATTATACGACAAATGCATAATATGACCCATTTAAAACTTAAAGAACCAGATGTAATCAGCAAAAGTCACATAATCTCATGGTGTGGATGACTTATGTGGTTGCCAATCACCATTCTCAATTGTAAGCAAACTAATAAAATGTAATATTATACTGTACTTAGTAGAAATCGGGCAAAATATCTCACAACAACATTCTGTGACCTGAATTAACCCATTTCTTTCCATAAATTCTCAGACAGTGTAATACTTTATCTTGCTATCCTAATGCTATCTTAGCATATTGCCATTAGCCAGAGCCTGATGTCTTAGCTCAAATTAACCCCACTGAAAGATTTAAACTATGTAAAATAGAGCAGATATAAAACATGTTGAATTGGTTTTGATGGGGGGTGGTACAATATTGTGAGTCACTAGTGTCTATAACTCACAATATTTACTGTACGTTAAGAGCAAAAACAATGCCGCAAACATCCCAGAGAGCAGGTGACAAGACAGGAATAATTGAAAAATGCACTGATGTTGGGCGAGAAGGCCTGGTTTGCAGTCTCCACTCTAATTTATCCCAAAGTTGTTCTATCTGGTGGAGGTCAGGACTCTGTTTCTCCACACCAAACTCACTCATCCATGTCTTTATGTACCTTGCTTTATACACTGAATTTAATGATTTCGATGGATGAAACTTTTGACAATTTAGTGTAGTTTGCCACTCAATAAGGACACTTTCTACCATTGAGAATGACCCATTTAATCTACTCTTGGAGTCTGGTTATCCCAATGGATATAAACATACTTACAGACATACTTTTCAGAAGCTTGTGCTTGGTGTATTACACTTATCTGTATCTAGACTGTTTTACTAAGTAATGTTGAATGTCTGTTATTTAGGTCACTCGTCATTTTCAGTGAAAGGGGTGTGGGATGTAGGGTCTGTGCATCATTCATGAATGTGCAGCTGAATTAGATCAAGAAAAGACTGGATCATGTTGATGGATTTGTGTCAAACTACAAATGTCTCAACACTAGTATGTCTTCCTAATCAAAGTCTGATACACATATTTTGTTATAGTGCTATATAGCAAACATTATCTTAGCACGTAGTCATTCTTTCTCAACATGATTGTCCACCAAACCTCTAACACAATACGGGGAGTCACAATCCAATTTGGGTAGCTTTACCTGCTTTATCTTTTGATCTTTATAAGAGATTTTACATGAGGTAACAATGTATATAATGTCTGGATGGGAAGATTAACTAATTCATATCAATACATATCATGCAACTGCATCAGTAGAGCCGCTGTGAATTAAGGCAGTTTTGAAAAGAAATCGAGATTCATTGGATTAATCTCCCACTATCCCCCGCAAACCCCAAGAGGGGTAAGCAAAGTTTCCACAGCTGGCTAACATCTCCACTAGTTTACATGTTTTGCTTTTGTAAGCAGTTATGAACTACCTCTTGTGAAGGGTTAATTTATTTTTTATTATTCATAAAATATAAATTACTTTTAGCTATTCAGGTGAGTTAGCCTACCTGCTGCTTAAATACTGTTGACAGCAAAGTTTTTCATATTGCACTTAATTCTTTTATTAATCTTAATTATTAATTTAATTCTGTGAGTCAGCTACAGTAAAAGTTTACTGTACTGCAAACACTAAACAAAGAGGTAACACTTGTAGCAAAGTTGTGAAAAAAAACTGTTGTGAAAAGTCTTAATTTTATGTGATTGGGAAATAATCTAATTCATTGAACTGTATAGCATAATTCATTTGCATCATGCAGTCACATCATATTGTACTGAATTGCATTGTGTTGAAACCGATTGTGTTGACTCACAATTTAACACATTCTATGATGTGAATATTTTACTACCGAGCCTGCAAGTTCTGTAAGAATGTGCATCTTACCTGTTTCAAGATGGTGTAATTCGAGCCATCTACACTCAGCTTCCGGATCTCATGGTGGTCTGCCATAATGAGAAAAGGCTCTTCAGCTGAAAGGAGGAACACGTGGCATTAGAGGACGAGTGGAACTTACAGTTAGGCACTGAAATTCTACAGACTGAGATGAAAGAAAAATCTGTCTGACCTGACAAAGCCTTGCATGTATTGGGATTGCGCTCCGAGGATTCATAACCATCCACGCACAGACATTTGTATGAGCCATAAGTGTTAATGCAGCGCTGGCTGCAAGGAAGGGTAGTGGAGCATTCATCAATATCCACACAAGTCTTCCCATCATCCTTCAGGTGGAAACCAGGCCAGCATTTACACTGATCATAAAAACATAAAAACTGTGAAGTTTTGATCATGAATGCAGAAAATGTTGCAGACAGAACACTCTCACAGTAGCTATTAAAATTACTTCTAAAACAGATTATTCAAGATTTAAGCTCTAACTGCCTTACCTGAAAAAAATGAAAATGAAAAATTAAAGTTCTTCATTTCTATATGCTTTTGGCCATGCTTTTAAATGTATTTAACTTAAACAGGTTAGTATTTTGACAGTGATTTTTGATTAATCTGCAGTAACAGACAAGATGATATAAAATCCACTCCCTTTGTTCTTAATGTAGTGAAGTAGAGCAATTCAACATGCATCAAAATCCAGCATTCAACATATGTGACACCAAAGCCATGATACAGACATCGCACTTCAGTGACCTGAGTCCCTCAAAAATAACTAAAAGTGCTTGCATCAGCTCCTCTGGACCCACTGCAAATCCCTTTCTTATCGAAAGTTATAACCTTGAAGGCCTTTCTGCTGATCCCTCCATTCAAGCCACAAATGGATGAGCTAAGGGTCTGCATTGATGTGCTCTCTGTCCAGCTCTGGCCCCATCATGACAGAGAAGAGATGTTTTCTGGTGCTTTCAGATGTTTTTCTGATGCGGTGAATATTGTTTTATCGAACAGTAGGAAAGGAAAATCCAGGGTTAAAGGAGCCAATGCATGACTCCAGGGGATGTGACCTTGACCTGGATTCAAACCTAAAGTCATGTCACGAGTGCCAGGCATAGTGCAGTCAGCCAGCACAGTCAGGGAACAGTCACTTGCATAACCTTCACTTACAGCGGTCAAGGATATTCAAAACTGAAAAACTAAATGCATGTATGCTCCCACACGTCTTTATCTGTTTAATGATGTGCAAAATTAAGCTTGATTGTTTACTGGTCATTAATCATTCATGTCTATAATTTTAATGAGAGATACCCCACACTTTACCTACTTGAAAAAGAAATGCTGGAAGCACTTAGTAGGTCCATAAAGTAGTAATATACTGTATTAATATACTTTACATTTGAATAGGACACATTATGGCTCTGGCTCATATTTTGAAATGAACAATCATTGTGGAATACAGAGTTTCCATTGCCAATCTGAAGCATGAACTAGTTGATAGGTCACTTACCTTGTATCCGACAGGAAGGTCTTGGCAGTCCTGTGTACATCCACTGACTCTGCGGTTCAAGCATTCATTCACATTGCAGTTTCTCTCATCTGACTGGTCTCCACAATCATCTCTCCCATCACAGAGATTCCCCTCAGAAATGCAGCGTCCATTGGAGCACATGAAGAAGGAACCATTGCACAAGCTTCCTAAAAAAGTAAGACATGCCTGTCACTTGAATGACACCCTGTAATCGCTGATCAAAGCTGGGAAATATGTTTGATTGGATAATGAAACTGATAATGGATCTGGACAGATTAATTCCTTTCAGGAGCGCTCTCCTAGCTGTTGTCCCTTTTGTTTCTGCCATATGTCCCCACCAGTTTCCCGAAGAAGTGGTGCTGCTGGTGAAAATGATGAAGAGATTCCAGCTGAGAGCCAAACAGCAGTCTTACCTGCAGCCAGGCATTTGAGATTCAGAGGCAGTTCGTCAGAGTGGTCGGGACAGTCTGCATAGCCATCACACTCCCACTGAGAGCTGAGAAGACAGCGTCCATCCCTGCAGCGGAATTCGTCTGATCCACAGGAGCGATAGACTGGGGAAAAAGACAGAGGCCTTTTTTAATTAAGTTACACTTTATCTTAGCAGTGACATGGTTTGGGGTCAAACTTCAGCAGAAATAAATGCAAAAACTGTAAAATAAAGATAAGATTTTAATTTTAAGTCATTGTTTATCAACGACTCAGGCCATCTGGTGATATAATAGTGTCCACAGCTACATCGGTCAGTATTTAAAATATATAGACATGTTAAATCAGTGCAAAAAGACATAACAAGCTTAAGTGCACAATTTATTTAATTAACAATATTTATCAGTACAAACTACATCAAATCTATTTATACTTAATATACTTTCCATCATTCCAAACAGTGTTGTTATATCTAATAGTTTTGCATAAAAGACTGGCAAAGGTCCAGGGAATGAGGTAGATTTGTCGCTGGCTTTCCAAGCAACCACCTGCACAATGAGTGAAAATTATTCTACTGCTGGCTCTTAATGTAGGGTCCTAACTACATCGTGACCTCATTAACTAGACTTTGTTGTGGGTTCCACTTGCATGATAAACTTAACCTAATCTTACTTAATCTTCTGCCTTGATTTACCTAAAAACATGTAAAACTGAGTGAGTCTTATTTTACTCATTAATTTGTTAGTAGCCCTTGATGTTTTATTTAATTTAATACCTATGACAGAGAACTCCTTTTCTCAAAGAAGAATGTACTGTATACGTGTGGAGAGTTTAAGGGTAGAGCCATCCATCACTGATGCATATGAAAAGTAAGAAGGTGAGATAAATCTACTTGCCACATTCAACTGACTCATCAGATCCATCTCCACAGTCGTCATCATGATCGCAGACGAATCGCTGGGGGATACATGCTTTGTTGTGGCAGCGAAAGGAGCTGTCATCACATGTGTTGTTGGGTGCTAATGCATGAAAAAAGTGGGTTCAAGTGCTAATCAGTGGATAACATTTTTTGTAAACATGGCATGCAGTATGTGTACAACATCAACATTACTGAGCCTTATGCTAATCCACTTGTCCATGTGATTTCTAATTGTTTAACCATTGTTAAGTAGGCTTAAATCAAGTAGAGACAATGAAGGTTCCTGTGAATAGACCGGTAACAATTTGTGGGAAGCAGATTACCAAGACCACTTAGAAAGCTGCAATTGTGCAAAAACCCATCAGCTACCATTTCCAACAATGTAATGGCTTTGCTGTCTTGGTTAAAATAAATTTTAAGTAAGCATTTACAGAAGGTGTTTAGTAGGTTTCATGGTGGATGCGTTATTGTTTTAGGCACTGTAATCCTAAATTACAAGAACAATAATGTGTAAAGAAGCAATGATTCCTGAAATCTGGCATTACATTAAGTTTTTAGAAAAAACTGTAATAATTGCAATCAGCTACTCAATGTGTTGTATTAGAAGGCAATTTACCACAGCCAGCTGCAGAAAGTTCATCACTCCCATCAGGGCAGTCTCTTTCACCATCACAGAGCCAGCGTTTTGGAACACAGGCATATGACCCAGGGCAGCTAAACAGCCCTGGAGCGCATGTCACTGAGCCTGAAAGGAAAACAGAACCACATGTTCCAGTTTCAAGAGCCAAAAATACAATGGGTCAATTGCACCACAAAAGCAAAAAATAGTAGAGGACTGTGGACTGAAGCACATGTGTTTTGTTTTGTTTTATTAGGTACAGTCTGTTATCACTATGTAACAGCCCACAGAACAAAAGCTTTAGTTATAGTATAAACTGATACCCTTTATGATCCCATCAAAAACTTACTCTAGTGAGTAACAATTAATTAGTTAAATTCTATATGTCAGCAATATGCTCTTTTATATGAGGACTGCCCTTTAAGGCAAAACAATATAAAAATATTCTGCAATTCAATTCAATTAGAGTTCAATTAGGAATATATAGCTTAAATGCATATTGTGTTTTTGGCTGAAATTGTGCTTCGGAAACCTTTGGATCATTTCATTAATATTTCTCTGATACTCTATTACAATGCAATTATATAACCAGTGTTCACAGCAACTCTTGCCTCTGCAACGTGGTTCTTTTAGTTTTATTGTGGAATTTATTACACATACATCTCATTTACCAATTGTAATAACTGTGCCTCGTGGGCATCAGTGATAATAAATCTATTTGCCTCAGTGTCCTCTCCAATCATCAGAAATGCCTTCAGCCTTTGTTGTTGTCTCATTTAAATTGTTAAATTTCTGCCCATACACTTCTAGTTCTGTTACAGAAACACATGGTCTTGGAGCACGTAACAGTGCTTGTGACCTTTTATACCAACAGCAGATTTCTCATGACGTCTGAAAAGCCACTAACCGCAGATTTGCACACTCTCGTCAAGGCCGTCTTCACAGTCGTTTTCGCCATCACACAGCCATTGTTTTGCAATGCACTTGTTCTTTGAGCAGGCAAACTGGTTCCATAAGCATGACGAGTCTGCAAAGAGAAATGGGAAAGAGGAAACATACTAGAGACAAAGTCTTTTTAATCCAAACACAACTAGTGGGCTGCCTTCCATTTGCCCCTTGGCTTGTTTGTTTATTCTCTGTAGTTTTTCTGCTTAGCAGCAGGCAAGTTGCAGCAGCATAGTTGCCACACAAAGGAACGTAAATAGCATTTTTTGTCTAACAAAGGAAGACATTTTAATGAATGCCTCCAGTAGCAAAATAAAAACCAACCGAATACAAAAAAATAATTAAAAACATAAATATCAAAGCACATAAGTATTGATTATTAAGAGTAATTTTCTCTAGAAACTAGGGTGTTAGAGATGATAGTAAACAGCTGGATGTCAATTAAGAGAGCACCCTGCTGAACATTGTGCATAATGTGAATATGTTCACAATCTGTGCTGAGCTGGTGTCACTGAGCATTCCTAGGATAATTCTCTTTTTCTCTCAGATGTCAGGCCTGGTCAAAGTATGCTAGACCTTTGATGGAATGTGAAAGAAGAAATGGGAAAGGCGTACTCTAGGTCAGACCATAGTACAACAAACTAGGGATCCTACTGAGGGTGTGGGGGGTAAGGACTGCAGGAGGATCTCTCACCAGTGCTTCCTTCCTGTCAGACTTTGTACATCACACCAGCTTTACACGTACTGATACGGTGATGTAAGATAAGGAAGAGATGAACATTAAATGGCTAAATCTGGAAACCATGATTATTCAGTCTTTCTTTTGTGATACCAGATTTGCACTTCAAATGTTAACAGCTGCTTCAAGTGTACAACTAAATAACAGGTCTGCAGCACATTAAATGTATCAAAGACAGTCTTTCATGTCTCATTTTCAATAGTGTTTCACGAAGTAGAAAAGCTTATTATGCATTGTGAAGTGACAAATGACTATTTCCTCTAATCAGATGTTGAATTTGAAATTTTTGAAATGTAATGGCATTTTTCTCAAACCCCTTTGCAGTAAGATTATCAGTGGCTGGAGCTTTTTATATGATAATTAACTTAGAGGAATGGGAACATTGTCTATTTGTCCTGAAAAAGCTATTCAGAACTTCTCAAAGAATTGAGTCATAATTCATATCATTTCTGATATAAGCACATTTGAAGCATGGGATGTTATCATTTCACACAGGCACAAATGACATTTTTAGATAAAGGAATGGGAATGGTGTTCATGTGTTATGCATCTCTCTAACACAATTCATGGACAATTTACAAAATAAATCCAGCAGAACAGCTGCCTCTCTGTGTCTGTTCCAAAAACAAGAGCAAATATGCTGGTTAATCATGCAGGAGGAGCGAACTAGGCAAGTAAGATGTCTTAGTCAAACAATCCCAAAGACAAAGACATGTAAATTCTATGGTCACTTTTACCCTATTGTCATCACAAATATGTAAAAAATAATAATACAATACAAGTGACTCTACCTTTTACAGTGCCTTATTTACTAAGCATGTACGCAGTAAATATATAGAAACATATTTGCACCAGGTAGTTGACACATATGTAATGTTCAGGTAAATACAGAGAAACAGTTGAGCTACAAGTCAAACAATGCAACATCCAAAATCAAACAAACAATATTATGTTGTTGTAGATGTTTTTGTAATTTACGTAGCAAGTAAAATGGACAACTTATTATAAAAGAACTCTTATCTGTTTCCATGGTGTTACCAGTGTAACGGTCCCATTTATGACCTGGTTTTTAAAATTAATACATGGTGGGAGCTATGACAAGGCACGGCAGGGGCTAATGTTAAAAAGATGGACATCACATGAGGAAAAGGAAGGAAAATGTAACTGGATAAGGGATTCGCGAGTATCGACTATCTGGGAAGAATCCCCAAAATCCTTCTCCAATATGAGATTGAATTTTCTTTGTATCTATCAATACATACACAAAGTGAACAAAACCCATGCCGGCGCTGGCCCGAGTCAAAAGTGAGGCGAGTGACATGGGAGAAGAGACCTTGCAGTGGCAGCATGAAGTAGCTGACCCCATAAACCAAGCAAAGTGACAATGTGACAACCAAACCAAGCTTCAGGAAAACATAGGAACCATGACCAGTCAGAGGTGATCAGTTAGCAAGAGAAGTTAAAGGTAATCTCACAGCCTCCCTTGTCCAGTCTGACAGTACTTGCCCGGGGTCAGAACCTGGTGTTAAAGATGTACAGTATACTTTGCCTAGACAATCAACTCTTTAACTGAAGGAACTTGTGCTTATGTCTAAGTCTTTAGTCTAAGTCTACAGTAGGCAATGCTAGAGTGTACTGTTGAAACTTTGGGCTACAGTGCTTGACTGGTTATACTTAACTTATACTATACTATACTATACTATACTATACTATACTATACTATACTATACTATACTATACTATACTATACTATACTATGCTATACTATGCTATACTATACTATACTTAATTGCCTAATCCTCTAGGAAATAAACAATCATATCTGAGTTAATACCATGAATTGCACAACCTTGAGTCCTAGCAAATTGGCAAGATCTGGCACGAGTGGGTGGGATTTACCCTTCTTTACCCTTCCTTAACAGAAAGCACGAGAGGGGGAATGAGAGGGAGCGTGAGAGATACACATTGGATTGTATTTGTCCACTGGTGTCAATGAACATACAAGTCACTCTTTCTCACTGGCTCAAGGCAGTGGTCAGGTCAAGCAAGCTAAACAATGACTGAGGAGAGTGAGGATAAAGGAAATCAGAGATGGAACATTGTCTTTGTTTCATAATGGCTTTGTTCAAAATCTCAAATAAACAAATACATAAAAAAGAGGTAATATTCTTGGTGCACAGTAACATGATCAGGTTGAGAAAACTAAACAGGAGAGGATATGAAAAATCAAGAGTCTCCTGGGAAAATCAGTCACACCTACAGCACAAGGTATTTAGTTGAACTTGTTGGTACAAGATGTTTTTCTTAGCATTTCAGCTGTAGTTTCTAAATGTGATGAGAAGAGGTAGCTGCCATCCCCAGAGTCACACTTGTGACACGGCTAAAAAAAAGGCAAGAAAAGGAATATGTAACAAAATGCCTAATATTAAAATGTATTTCTGTTGAAATGAAATGTGTTTCTTATCTAAGTGACTGTTGAGTGCTTCATGAAGTTTTATACTTTAGTTGTTTACTCTGTACAGTTCAGGGACTAGCCAACAAAACTGACTAACAACTTCATTAAAGCCAGCAA
>OMLM01014646.1:0-12189 GCA_900302695.1 Helostoma temminkii
TTAAAAATAAGAATAGTATGTATCATCTCTGTTTAGTTTTTACTAAATACAACTGGGGTTAGGTTAAAACTAGAAAATTAACACTCGTGTAGGATAAACTGAGCGTGAAATCATTCTTGGCCCTCTCACTTCCACCAGGTGGTGTCTAGTCAGTACCCTGAGGTCAAGTTCTCAATGGTCCACAAGAAAATCAACCTGGCTGACGACATGCTGGCCTGGGAGCACGAGCGCTTTGGGATCCGCAGGCTGCCGGCTTTCACTCTGTCGCATCTGCCGTCACATCGCCTGGCTCAGCGCTCCAGCATCATGGACGTGCGGTCAGTGTCCCCCTCCTCTCGCCAAGGAGCGGGAGAGCCCCCTGCTGGGTGGGTTCATTACTAGAAGTCTCTGAATCGCCAAAAGAAAATAGTTTCCATTAAAGCTGTCTTAGATGTTTTAGATCCATTTCCTCCCTCTTCTGCCCCCCCCCGGTTTTTTGTTACATATGTTTTTTTCATATTTTGCTCCTCCTGTGGCAAGACTGGAGTAGAGGCCAGATCAGTGCCTAACTTTCATCATCAATGACACTTTTGTCAGATCTGCAGTGAGCGAATGAGGTTTGAGAATTGATGCCTCCCGAGTGTCACATCCATCATCTGCTTTCAGCTCCACTCCTCAGTTCTCTTCTGTTCCTGCATCCATCCATCTCTCTGTCTGATAGAAAACCATTTATCTGTTGTGCTTACATTTGACCTGTAAGTGTCATTCTCTCTAATTTTCTTGTCTTTTCCCTCTTTGCTCAGGTTTTCTAGTTCCTCCTCTGGTGTTTTGAGGTTTTTCACCTTCTCTGTCTCTACACGTGTTTGTTTCTTACAGGCCTCATGTAGATGTGAAGAAGCTCAGCAGAAACACCAAGGTGGTCGCGGAGGCTCTAGCCAGGGTCATCTACAACCTCACAGAGAAGGTATGAACAGAGGGAGAATATTTGTCTGAAACACTGTTTCCCACCTGTGATGTGATCTTTGACTGTTCTTCTACTTTACTTCACAGGGAGCTCCTGAAGACCTGCAGATCTTCACTGAGCAAATGGTAAGTCACTAACACTATCAGCACAATGAGAGAAGTGTGGGAGCAGAATTAATTCAGATTAACTCATGAGTCTACTGTGTATGTATATAAAAAAATAATTGACTGTTCATCTATTCAGATATGCACATGCATCGCTTGGTGCCAGCATTTGACACTTTTTTTTGTCTGAAAATCATATAACGATAACATTCATGGCCAGTGTTTTGTGTTTCTCTGAATCACAAACTGTATAATTCTGAAACTGACTTAATCTGGTAAAAAGAAAGCAAGTGAGCTTCTTATAAGTTCTGTGACAACATTTGGCCTAAATAAATACAAATATTGAAAAGTTTGTGTTGTAAAATTGGTTTGCCATATTTGTAAATATCATATCCCATGCTCCTTGTCACACTCTACCTGTACAAGTAGCTGTGTTCCTACTTCCTGCTGTTTTTTAGAAATAGTTTGTGTGACACCAGCAGGTGCAGGAGGAGCAGCTTTCAGCGGTGGTGGACTGGCTCACTGCGCAGCCCCGAGCTGCTCAGCTGGTGGACAAAGACAGCAGTGTGGTTTCCACTCTGGAATATCACCTTGGACGCTACCTCAAGGACGTCAAGAGACACTACGTTAAAGCTGACAAAAGGTAAAGACGAGGGTGAAATAAAAACAAAACACTGATGCACATCAACATAAAGGAAAAGTTACAGCACCTGACTTTTTTTCCATTTGATGTATCTCATGTAAAATCACATTTCTGTTATTTGATATTAATTAAATAGCATGTGTTATTTAGACTGGTAAATTTTGAAAGTTTTCTTTTCTCTTCCTCAGAGATCCAGAGTTTGTTTTCTACGACCAGCTCAAGCAGACTATGAATGCTTACAGGTATACTTTAATGTGCTTCTGCCTCTGAGATGCTTTACTGCAGCTGATACTGATCTACTGATGCTTTATAAAGGATCTTCAGCTCACAGCTGTCAGTCAAGTCTTAAAAGAAAAGAAAGATTTAAGAACAGCAGTTAAATAATGTCAGAGATAATGTTTCTGTGATTTTTTTTTTTTTTTTCTGTCAATACTTGCTCTCACTCTGGTTTTATCTTTTAAGGGTGAAGCCTGCCATTTTTGACTTGCTGCTGGCTGTCTGCATTGCAGCCTACTTAGGGATGATGTATCTGGCCATCCAGGTAAGTCATACATGTGCTACGTTTTATGTGAATACAAGCCCAGGTCTCTTATGTAGAAAGCACAATAGCAGTCTTATTAGATCAAACCTTTATTAGAATTTGCCCCAAGTCGGATTAAATCACATTGAATTCTACTAATATAAATCATTCGTTCATCATTGGCACAAATCCTGTTAAAGAACATATTAATTTCCAGCTCAGTGCCGCCTTTCATGTCCGAGATGTGATATATATGATACCATGTGGGCATTTTTGACTCTGTTATGTGAGAATAAAGTCAATGTAAAATGTTGTCCTATATTGTCATACAGTTTGAAAAGAGTCTCTAAATGTGCTGATGTTTTGTCTTTTTCCTGGAAACATGACATTAAAACCGTCTGTTTTGTGGTCTCTTCACAGAACTTCGGAGTCCTGTACAGTGTTGTCCGTAGAATCACGCAGCCCAAGGCAAAGGTCCACTAAATCAACATAACTCTTTTTTTTCCCCAGACCCTCCCCATTTTCCTCAAATCGAGAAACTCTAGCCAGGAAGAACACAGCTGCTGTTCTCATGATGGTTTTAAAACCAGCACAATCACTTCATTTCCTTCATTCTGATCCACAAACTATGATGTCAGATCCTGTCCTGCTGCCAGATTAATCCGCTTGGTCTCTTCGGCCAGAATAATCAGGAATAATTTTTGTCTCCGCAGTTGTCTTGTCAGTCATTTCACATAATCCCTTGCGTTGGAATATTTCATTATTTGACTCTCATGATAGATGTAAACCATCTGTCCGCACATCAGACGTCTGGACGAGATTGAAAGTTTGTGATGTTGCTGTACCAGTGATCGCTCTTCATCCCTGTTCTCACAGTGCGAGCGATCATTCTGCCAAACTGATGTTATGTGTTATCTCGGGCAGCTAGAGGGAGAAACTGATCAGAGTTTAGTCCGTAATTTTGTTAAAGGGTAGGTTCACATTTCTGTCTTAATACAGTACAAGCATTTTGGTTGCTGTAATCAAATCTGTCATCCTCATTCTGTGCAAAAATAAGGTCCAGCTAAAGATGAAATGAGGCTTCAGCAGTCTAAGTTGAAACTGTGTAACTTTCCCTCTCATGTGGCTCCTTAAGGAAACGGTTTCATATTAAGAGACAACAAACTCACTAGAAGATACACTGTTGAGTTAATCAGACCTCTGAAGCCTCATCTCATGTTGTTTTCATCGATTCATCAGTTGATTCGCTGTTTGACCAAAAGAAGAAACATGCTCATCACAGGTTGTCGGTGTCAGTCTTTTGAACAAAAGTTCAAACCTGTTCAGTTTACAATGATATCAAACAGAAAAAGCATCAAAACTTTATTCTTAATTCTGAACCAGCAAAAGTGTGTGCACATTTGTGCTTAATAAAAGTTAAAAGATTGATAGAAGGCAGTTTCTCTTATGGTCGGTGTATCCATGCTAGCAGGGTAGATGTTGGATACAAAGACGATCACAGCAGCCAAAAACAGTGTAGACATGGTGCTGTGTTATAATGAAACTAAATGTAAACTTATCCTGTAAAAGCTCAGAGTAAACATCTGTTCTCAAACACAACGTTTACAGAAAAGACGAGTTGTCTAAATGAAATGTGAAGTAGTGTTTAGATAATCCTGATGGTAGTGAATTTACTAAAAGAAATTGAATGGCCAATTATTATTGTGTGTATGAAGCTTCCCAGCTCTCCCCATTTCACATGTATAGTCACAGAATTTAAGCAGCTTCCACCTTGAGATTTTCCTTTTTGTGTCACCTTTTTCTGAAAATTGTTTCACTGTTGCTGTATGATTTTTACCGCTCTAGTGTTTTGTTTTTTTTAAATGATTTAACAAAAGGTCAGCTTGGTGAAGTACACTCTTCTCAGAACTGTTAAAGTCACATGCAGCAGACAACAGTTTTGTCTATTCACACGTGGCATGGTAAAATTGTCCTTTTCATCTGTAGGAACTTGTGGTGCTGACTAGAAAATGTGAAATTGAATCAGACAGCTGTGTTAACGCTTCTGTCAAGCTAGCACTGCAGTATTAATACACTGCATGCGTTAAATTATGGCAGTAACACAAGGGGTGCTGGAGTACAAAGGTTAAAATAAGTAAACCCACACTATTAGTTTAGTGTGAGGTCTGTGTGAACGTTTAACGCTGCTGTAGTGCTTCCTCAACCTTCTGTCTGTCCTGGTCTTGCCTTGTTGTGGGTGTATGTTTCTTTATCTTTTGTGTTTTCCATGTGTATTACTGCATGACACCCTCCCAGTCATCATGGCTTCAATGCCAATGGGGATTTTTTTTTTTTGCCAACACAAGGCAAAAACTGCGTACTACATATGAACTTATAATTTATTTCATATGTGCACTGAAATGAATTCTCCTCTGGTCTGAACTCTTTCACCTCATCCACAACACTTGATCTTTGCAATGAAAACGATATCGGATGTGATTGAAAATAAATGACAAAAAATTAATCACAAGGAAGTCGTCTTATTTACTAACCGGTTTTATTTTGTGGGAAACGAGATGAAACAATAGCATCAGCTGAATGGTATTAAAATTCTGTTATAAAAAGAGCAGGTACATGTCTTTATGAAGTGGTCAGATTTTAAACTGTTTGGAAAAAATGGGGCAATTTGTATAGATCACGTGTCATTAAAATACATAAAATATTTAGATATTCTTTTCAGGAAATCATAAAAATTCCTCCTTCCCTTTTCTACGTTTGATCTAAAACAATAAACAAGAAAAACATCTAATAAATTACAGTGCAGTTGATAAGAAGTAGGTGCAGGACTTCCTGCCTGCTGTTCTCTACTTGCTCTCTTCTTTGCTCATCATTCGCTCCCACAAACACTTGCCTCATAATTTGAATGGACGTTTTGGCACAATCAAAACATTAATGGAGATAATTTGTTTCGTAATGGAGTAAAGCCTGCGAGCCAGTTTAGACAACATATCCAACAGTCATTGCTACAAGGCAGCTGTTCAGTGCTGCTACTTTAGCGCTTAGTTTGTGTCATCACATCCCTGGTGTTTTCTGATCTGAGCTCGGCGTATTCTAATGGGGAGTAGTAGTACTATCATACTACTCTCACTGCAACACAATTCCTCTGTAACATTTGGAATAAGCTGAGTTTGCAATCGCTAATTCCCTTTTTATCTGTATATATCAATGTATGCAAATGGAGAGTGACAACTATGAACTACTCATTCACAGAATAATTTTGCTCCAGGGAGTTATGTGACTAAACCAAGCTTCACATGCAATGTGTTTCCCACCACATAAACGCTGCCTTAACTGAAGGCCAATGTTGTATTGGACGTGTAAATGAAAATGAGCCAAATCCATACAGAAAACATAAACATGTCTACATCACGTCCCTTTAATTTTAGATCATTACATTAGTTCTGGGCAGTAGCTACGGTAGGGCAGAATGCATCAAAACTGTTGTGTTATACTAGTGACATAATGAATGTTCTGAAAAATTTGATTAAATAAATATTATCTGATTATCCAGGAAGATTTAAATAAATAAAAAACTAGACTGCCCAAAACTGCTTTCACATACATTTCAGTCATAAACCTTAATCTGGAAACAATCAGGACAAATAATAAGTCAGTGCTGTGTGTACTCATCGACAGTGTGCAGGAGTTACTTTAACATTACATCAAAATTGATTGAGAAACGATTAATGGATCATAAAAAGACAGCCAATCCAGCGAAGTAAACACTTGAATAATCCAAGTGTTCAGGTGCAAAAATAAAATAAAATAAAATCTAAATCACTATAAACAGCTCATTGATTGTCCACAAAGGCCATATGCACCCAGAGAATTTAAAAACAATGTTGCGTAGATGCTGAGCAATTGTATGTTTCTTTACAATATATATTTGTCATGTTGCTCACCACTAATAGAAGTTTTTGTTCACGTCACATCACAGCACTGTTTGTAGTATGACACAGTGGTTGGTGGTTGGGGGAGGGGTGGATAGACTCAAGGTACCATACCAGTCACACCTAATCCAGATCACAGGAGTGTGTTTACTGCAAACACCACTCACCTGTCATCAAACAACAAAAATATCAACAAACCTTAGTCACATTCCAGCTGGTAGGACCTCAAGTGGTCACTTCCTGCCAAGACACCATGCCAGTAAAACCAGACAGAAATGGGAACCTGAATGTCTCATATATTCTACACAGTAACATGGCTGACAAACCATGTTGCAGTACAGATGTGTAATAACTAGTGTAAAACGAGTATAAGCCAGTATTTAGATTAAAAGGAAGAGCTCTTAATTCCGTATGTTGGTAATGTAGACGAACAAATCAACGTTCCCTGGTCCCTGTGGATATCTGATCTATCAGATATCACCAACTCATACAGTACACAACAGAAACACAACACTTCTGAAATACATACAGTGCTCTAATTACAAAACAGCAGCAATTCCAAAATAAATCAACAATTATAACCTCAATTACAGCAGTAACAGTGATTGTTGAATGTCAAATTAAAAGTTCGTTTTAACTCCACAAGTGTTGACTTGGAGATTATGGAAGACAAACACAGTCAGACGCTTCTCATACAGACATATCTGCAGCCTGTTCAAGCAGTACAAGCATGCTGCTCATCAAAAGTGAGCTCGATTTTGATTCAGAAGGTAAGAAGAATGGAAATATCCTTTGTTTAGGTTAAGAGAAGAAGCAGCAGTTTCCACTACGCACACATAGCATCCCGACACACAGGAGACACGCCCATTACACTGCAGCTCAGTTTAAGTTGTTCGGTTACATCTAATCCCTTCCTATTACCACGGACGGAAATAATTAATCGCATTTAATCTTGTTACGAGAACAAAGTAGGTTTTTTTGTGTACTCTTGGAGTATTTTTTAAAACTAAAAAGTATGTAAAAGTATGTTCATTTTGTTCTAATCGTCTCTGCCTCAGAGTAAAATAGGATGTGCAAGGAAATGACTTGATCTCCTAAATGAAAACAGTCAGTTGCTTTTCCAGGCAGTCAAGATGAAATGCAAATAAGGAAAGAAGAAGACACACAAAACTAAAGGTATTTACATCACTGAGGAGACACCTTAACCTAACAATCCTACCGCCCACAATGACCTTAATAACACACGTAGTAGAATTATCACATTTGTGACAGTTTCAACTTAAAAACTGAAAAGTATAACTTTGTAAATGTAGAATTCACAGCAGAGCTGTTGTATTGGATTGGATTAGACTTTACATAATATTATGCCTGATAGGTGTATATCCCGACTCAGCTACAGGCTACAGTACGTTTAAATCAAACTTTAGGTCATTTTTCCTCGTAGAGCAGTTCGTTTTGTTGGGTGTGAACACATTAATCACACTCAGGTGCAAACCAAAACCACTGCAGCGACACCTCCCTAAAGGAGGTGGTCTCAGTCCTAATCATTTAGTGAACTCCGAACCAAAATCTATGAATCACGTGATTTGAAGGCATTTTTTGTGTACACCCAAAACATGCTGCAGGATGAATCACGCACAAAGTGATGTGGTGTAAAAAACAAGCAACAAGAGAATCACCAACCCCCACAGGTTAACCTATATCAGTAGTCCACAACACAGGATCTTCTTCCTTCCTTACTCGTTTTTATTTGTGTAAAAAGAAACTAACCAACGGAAAACGGTACAAGTATATGAATTTTTTATATGATTCGGACCAGAGAGTGTAAACCCGCCCTCATGTATATCTGAAAGAACCTGACCACATGATATTTCATGACGTGACGTTTGGTAACATTATGTGTGTTAAGAGGTAACTGCTGCTTCAAAGATTATTTTCAGACATTAGTAAAGATTTTATACTTCGATAGATAGAGAATTTTTCTTCATTGTTTGTTTGTGAAGACAACGAAGACAATTGTGAAGACAATTTCATAACATATTTCCAAATCATTCCAATGTCATGCATTTTTGAATACCATTATGTGCGTATACAGTATTTTATCATACTCATTTTTCTCTTTACACAACTTCTGGGCTATTGTTCTTCTTTTCTCTGGGCCCCAGTAACCACCACCACCTAAGAACCAGTTATAAATATTAAAATCTATGTTGTTTAAAAAAAATAAACCATGAAGATAATACTGAAACCTAGTCATTCAACTCTAGTGATGTGCTGTCATTAACTTAGCACATCCCATAACCACCTTGTACGCCTTCATGTCAGGGCAGCAACAGAAGCTTTGCAGCAAACAAACAGAGAAAAAACAAAGTTATTTCCATACAGGAATGCAAAGTGAAAATCCGCAGCCTCTGTTGATCATCAGTACATGAGGCAAACTGAGAGGTGAAATGTTGTGAAACAAAAGACTGTGAAGACTTAGACTCTAGACATCCTGGAACACAAAGCGCACGCACACACACTCAACTAAGTGACACGGGGGCCACCACTGCTTTGTGCAGCCGCAAAAAGCTATACTGAAAGCAACGTACAGCAACGTTTCCAATCAGAACCACGCTTTTAACCTTATCACTTGAGTCCGAGTTTGAGGAGTGGAGAGGAGGAAAGGAATCCATTAGGAAACATGATTTTCTGACAGTAAATACACCTCACCCCTGTAGAATCAGCAGGTGACTGATAGCCATGAACATGACAGTCTATTTACTAAACGTGATGGTTACAGTCCAACTCTCACTCAAATTGGTATACTTTTCTTTTCTGATTCTATCTAACATAAAGTTAGCAACAATAAGACAGAATGCCACCTGAAATAACATTCACAGTGCTCTAATAAAAACAAAAGTGAAAACAAAATGACAGTGATTAAATGTCCAAAAGCAAATAAAAAGGTTAAAACCTCACTGGCCCCTAATTTACTCCCTTTTCTTTTCGTGACACTTTTCCCTTCAGCCACATTTTGAGTGTGTGCCGTCCCGGCACGGTGTCCTAACTTGCTTGTACTTGGAGCGCAGTGCCAGGTGGTGGCGATGGAGAGCCAGTCATAGATGCTTCTCCTTGGCGACCCCATTCTGCACGTGCTTCCTAGGAGCAGAAAGAGACAAGAGGGAGTTAAGTCAAGTCTGTGAGGCTCTAACAGGTGGACAGGATATCAGCAAAGTTCAAGGTTTTGTGGATAAAAACCTTTTACGGTATGCTCTTGGCCTGCATGTAGGAGGGGAGAAAATGCTAACAGCAATAAACGTTTTACCTATTTCAGTTATCAGATCTGAGATTTGTACCACAGCTGTAGACTGTAACTTTCGAAACTAATGTTCTAAAGTGACTAAGTGATAAAGACGTCAGCAGTTTCAGGGTCTTCACAGCTGAGGTGGTCAAAGGCTACTGTGATAATCCTCAGAAGGCGATAGAGATGCACATGAACAGTCAGACAGTCAGGTATGAGGCTAAAGGCACAAATATACATGGCTCTAGTCAAGTTGGCATTTTTTGTTTAAAGGTCATGTGCTGATTATTCATTCCCACGTTAGAGCTGTATTACATAATACAATTACTTATCTGGGAGTATACAGTTCCAAGAAAAAGCACAAAAATATACAATAAAGTAAAAAAATAGGATTTGACCCAATTATATAACAATAATTATTCCTAATTATTAGGATCAGGAAAGTATACTGACTTGATCTTCACAGTAACTGACACACTACTGCTGTTGTTGATCAAATAGATTTTTTGGTTTGTTATGAAATAAAATTAAACCATCATCACCAAGGATCATTATAAAATCTGACTTCAGTTCATTTGTGATGACAATTCCTCCAGTGTCTTATGTTTGTATGTTTCTGTACAGGTACGCATCTTCTCCTGTTTATTAGTTTATTAGTTTATTAGTTTATTTTCCTAAATCTTGTACACATTAAGCAGTAGGTTTGGTTTCCTGCAATCTGACTGCAACTACAAAACTGTGTTTATGGCTTGTGGTGTTTTTCTACCTTGAGCTAAAGTGTCTCTGTTTCTCTGTCAGACTAAACTAAAGTCAGGATCTGAAGGTGCAGCTCACCCCTTGGCAGAGTTGTGATGTCCAGCATCATCATTTTGTGCCTGAGGGTCATGGAGCAGGCCTGCTGCTGCCTTTTTGTCTTCCTCGTCTTCATACTCCCTGACATCATTCACCTCCTTCATCTTTAGCACCTTCACTACAAAAATCACGATGAACTATAAAAGAAAGAGAATGAAGTTAAGAAATACATTAATGTATAATTGTGGTTTCCACTTTAAAATTTAAAAACAGTATCCATAAAATCCTTTAGGTGCATACAGTATAAGCATTTCTGCATTTATGCATCTGTGTGCATTCTCACCAAGAACCAGTAGATGTTCATGAGCAGCAGCACAAGGAGAAGAGTGTTGAAGAAGAAGTAGAAAGGGATGCTGGGCACAGACTGGATGCTGGACACGCATGTGGCATACAACACTTTCAGGGGGAACCAGTAGAGACGGAACCAGAACCTGACAGAAACACAGTGAAGACCAGAAATATTATACACGTCTATTCATCTTTAGTATCTTTGTGAGAGAATAAGAGACAGGCAGAATGACGGTGATGCTTTGAGACTATAAAACATGCATCTATCACAGAGAACAAATGGAGGGGAGACAGAGGGGGCGAGACAGGGAATGACTCAGACCATGAGTATGTGTGTCTTTGCGTATGAAAGCTCACCAAGTGATGCTGAAGCTAACGGAGCCCAAGTTGGACAGAACATCGTTAAGCAGGTAATAGCTTCCCCCTCTGGACTTCAGATAGACATTGACCTTTGTGAACTCCAACTGAATGTCATTGATGTCGTGGAGAAACAACACCAGGATCCCTACGTTGTGGTATCTGAAGAGAGGACGAAAACAATCTAAGTAGGTTTTTTCTAACGATCGTTCTCATTTTAGCAATCATTTTGGTTCCTGTTTTCTTTGAATTTAATAACAAAAATATAGCCACTGGGACATTTCAGATTTCTGATTTATGTCTTTTTTCAGTTTTTGCAGAACTGTTTGCTGCAGCTGTGGCTCTCATATGTTATGTAAGATTATTTTCTTTACATGCAGAAATGTAAAAGTCTTATATGCATGTTCTGTTGTCCTGTACTATACTGGTATTTCAGCTCTAATGTTCCAGCCAGAAAAATAAAAATCAACATTTTGAAATTCAATCTATAAATATGATAAATGTATTTTTTAAGTGATGTAAAGTTAAGGGTCAAAAATACCTGAAGGCGTAAGAGAAGCTGATGAGTGCCAGGGTGATGATGTGGTGCACCACCATGACACAGGAGTCCTTCCTCCATGCGTCCATGTAGACTGTAGCATAGATGGAGTGGCCATAGAAGCTCCCCTGGATCAGGTAGGCTATGGCGATGTCTGTAGGCACTGACATACCGCTTTTCCAGTCTGGGAGGACACAGAAGAGACACGTGAACATGTTATGGCCTGATATATAACAGTATGGAGTCAGAAGATAGGTCAGCTTTAGTAACGAGCTTTGATTCATTCTTAATCTGACCAACATCTGACAACATTTATTTCAAACTTTAGGCATTTTACATTAGAAATCACAAACTGTTTTTTTCCTGTTTCTTTGTTTGTCACAAAACCCTATAAAAGGATCAGAATGAACTTTTAAAAACAGGACAACTTAACCTAGGTGATCTAGATAATTTCACCAATTCTCTGACAAACATATGATTTAGATATTTTCATCCAATTTGCTACATGAGTTATGTGGATGATTCATTAAAAGACAAAATGAAAAAATAATTCGGCAGCCCTACAGTAAATCTCTCTTTAAAACTATGTGTATAATTCCTGTATAAGTCCCTTGTACTGACTATTGTATTATTATTTATTATTTTCTTGTTATTTCTTTCTCAATATAAAACAGACTGTCAACAGGCCGATGTACTTCAGACTTACTGCCGATCAGTACAGCTTTAAGTGTC
>OMLM01014649.1:0-11851 GCA_900302695.1 Helostoma temminkii
GGGGCTGGTGCTGGGGGACAAGCTGGTGGCCTGACTGGTTTCATTCCCGCTGTGCAGTGCCAGTACCCTAGCTGGAGCATTTCCCTTCCAGATGTAACGCTCCTGACTCTCTGCTGGGAACATGACCAGACCAATTTTGTCTCCTCTGTCTGTCCTAATGCTGGTCTTCTCTTTTTGTTGTCCCAAGAACCATCTAGTAAGTGGGTGGGCCAAATGTGTATTACATACACCAACTATACTACTACCACCAACAACAATAACAGCTCCAGCACTACTGCGGAGCCTAATTTTTGCCTGGCAAGAAACCTGGTGAATCATTTCAACTGGAGCTGCTCTGTGGATTTCAACTCAGCCTGTAAGCCAGGGGCCAGTCAGAATATGGCCCTGCAGATGTTGGTGCTCTGCTGGGCAGACAATCTGAAGTCCAGGGTGGGAGATCTGTTGGTGCCACCTGTGGCTACAGTGTTTGAGCAGGCAGTCAGCACTGCTGTGGTGATCCTGTTGGCCCTGGAGGAGGTCCAGAACACCACGCTGCATGTTACAGAGAACATCAGATTCAGTGTGTTAGACTCTGTGGTTCGTTATCTTGAGAGTGAAGGCAACTTCGACAAAAAGAGGGTCATGCTTCAGTGCTTTGGGGTAGGTGGTTTGATTGTGGAATAATTGTTTGCAAAGAAAGGGCTCTTGGTATCAGTGGATGAAGTATTTAGATTTGTTTTACTTAAGTAAAAGTAGCATTTTTTTTACCAATTTGATAAGAATGTATTATTAAATTATAATTATGAATCCAATAATGTTTAAGCATCACTTTGTTGTTGTAGCTGATAAAGGTGCAGCTAATTTGAACTACTTACCCACCTTACCAAACTTTAAATCATAATTAATTGGTCTGTAACTAAAGTGAGTAGTAACCAAAGCTGATAGCTAAGGATGGTGGAAAAATGCCACTGATATGGAGTACAAGTATAAAATAAATAAAAGTATAAAAATCTCTAAACTGTAAATTGAGGACATGTGTTTGGTAGGATACTTTTCTGGTGATACTATAATATTACTGGACTTATTGTATCATCACCGACTCCGTTATATTGAAGTAGCATTTGCTCTTCTACTTGGTTGAGTCGTAGTAACTATTTACTATATATTTATTGCACCACGACTCTAATACTGCATCAGTGAACATGAGTCTGTTGGACAGCATAAACTAATCAAGTGATTAAATGTCAAGTATCAGCATGTTTCTTGGAAAATTAAGTTAATCAGAGTGTAATGTGAATACAGATTCTCCATCATTATTTATTCATAAAGCTCAATCAGGTTCACATGTAAAAGAAAAATCTATTGAGTAGTATTCATCTACACCAGTACGATTAGTGTCACTACATACTCGTGTACAGTACAACCAGCCTGAAGCTGGTGTATAGTTACACACTGTCATCATCATGAATCTCCTTCCTCTGGGTGTAATCTCTATCGCCTTACACAATTACAAAATAGTTACAAAACATACTGCCAGATTACATCTCCATTGGTCCCTTTATAAATAATGTGACAGCTGTGTTTAATGTTTCCCCACTGTAGAGAGTACTAACCAGCTTAATGCAGACAGCAAGAGATGTGACCAGTGAGGAATTCTTTGTCATTAAGGCAAGATATATCACATCCTATAGTAAATATGTGCAGTATGTCCCTATTGTCTGTGTCCTCTGTGTTTGTTTTGACTAATTCTCTTTTCTGTTTTCTAGGAGTACTTCAACATACCACTGCGCAACCTGAGGTCAGTTCTCAGTGCAGCTCACATCACCACCATCAGACTGATCCTCCAGTACTATAACATAAACAAGGATACGCTGCAGGTGAATAAGCATGTGAAACCTATTCACTAATCATGTTTCTTTTTGCTCCTGTATTAAACTCTTCATACCTGTTTAGTCGTAGCTGGTTACACACTTCATTGCGTTCTTGCTGACACAGAGCTGATCTGCTTCTGTTTTCCAGCTGCCTGATAAGTACCTGTCCACTATGATATCAGTGCTGCTGCAGACCCACCTGGTAAAAGATGTCAGTCTGTTTCCTGACCTGGCTCCTCTGCTGCCCTCAGCTAGCTTATCTGACATTCAAGCTTTGCCCTCATTGCAGAACAACATCATCGTGTAAGTGATGGTGGCAATCAGCCATGTCTCGAAGACTCAATATCCATCACTAATTATACAAATATTTATATTATAAAGCATGTTTAATATTAATTATTGCGTTTGTGAGTGACTCTTTCTTTAGTTTCTTATCATCATTGTGCTGCTTGCAGAGGAGCATCCTTTACTGGGCACAGTTTGAATGTGCTTAAATAATTTTGCTGCTGTTGTTGCTGGATTGCCTCATTTTTTCTATGCACCTTGCCAGTGGTGACAGATTCTCAAACTGGAGGATCAGTTGTAAGATCATCCACAGTAGCACGTCTCTCCACTGCACAGATAGATACGTTTGGCAGGATAACACACATTGTCATAACATTTTTCCAGATTTCAAGAAACATAACAGTGAATTCAGTTTGTTCCATAGCTTGCTCACATTCAAGATGCCAAATGCAGATGAGACTGAATGAGAAATGTTTGAATGTTCTTCCTAGTACACATGAATGGCAGCAAAAGAGACCCATACATAGTATTACTGGTGCTGATACATGTATGAAGGTTATGTAGTGAACATTGATTAATGATTATTGTTAGAGGAGTACAATCATGAAATCTTGTATTCCTACATGGTACTTCCATCTGATCACAGCCCTGGTGTCAAGCTTCTGTGAGAACTGATGTGTCATTGCACCCCAAGGTGCCAGGCGTATACATTATACATAGCCAGTAAAGGAAACTAGTTCACTGACTAGATTTCAATCAAGAAAGAGCTTACGGTGTGTGACTGAGTCAACAAGACTGAGGCGTTAAATGTAGAACAGCATGTGGCAGGAAAGTCTATAATTCGTTTTGAGTTATGGGTTATGTATGTTACTACAACAAATACACTCCATGCTAGTTCTACTTTGGTCTGTACCATTTCAGTGACTCAAAGTTAATATTTACATAACGAATAGGATTTTTTTTTATCAAAGTGCGCACACAACAAATACAAGTATAGAGGCAAACCTACAGTCCACCATGTCAAAACATGTTGCCATGTCTTTGCCAGACTATGTAAAGTCTTTCACTCAGCCTGTATCGAAAGATCAAAGTAAGTTTTGAGATCTTCTATTATTATGGGATCGTTAACTGCTTAATATTACTCTCATCTTAAACCTTTACCTTACACCTTATACAAACAACTTTTTTTAGGAGGGAGAACATTAACAGAAACTTGGGACAAATGACTCTGGACCAGCGGGAGGCATTTGGCTTATGGTACAGCAAAGCCATGTCCTCATCCAACATCACCACCAGCGATCAGTCCTTCATCAGGGACGTTGGAAACCTGATCGCCTACTTGCCCTTCTGCAACTTCCAACACCTCACATCTGCTCAGGTAACGGTCCTCTGAGCTCTGACACTTGGCCGGGAAACCTGAGCAGTCAGGACTCTTTGAGTTAGCCCCAGGGAGCAGCAGAGTCGATTCACACACTGGTCTTAAGAAAGTACAGACAGCCTCTTCTGTCTCTGTGACCACCACTGTGTGTCATCCTCATTGCTAATGTTCAATAAGTAAAGATAACAACAAGAGAATATTTTGTTTGACTGTTCAGTTTTTGTATGGTATAAACAAATGGTGACTGTAGTTATTTGAACAGAGCTGGACATCTGTTTCTTCCGTTTTTATTCATTATGATAAGCTGCACACTGAATTAACTTAACCTAAGTAAATAATCTAATAAATAAGTACTTAATGTCACAATCTCAACTTATCCACAGCTGTTGACCGGGCTGGGTGTGTTGCAGAGAAACACCCTCACTCCTCTAAAACAGGAATTCATAGCTCAGAGCATCACCAACTCCTACAAAAACCTGACAGCTGAAGATTTTATTAGGTAGGAATGACCATCTAACATTTACTATGTTGATATTGATATTTAGTTAGCATAGTATGTAAGCATAAAGTAAGCATCAAGTAATAAAATAATGACACAACTCATTATGGCCTGTTGATGATGTTCGTAGTCTTGTTTTTAGCAGCTATGAAAACAACACAATACTATGTATAACTACTGTACAAATAATATGGCTTTGTCTTTTTATTTTGTGAACCTAATTACTTTACAGGTACTGTACACTGTGCACTATAATTTTAAAGCGATTTTCACAATACAACAAATGTAACTGAGTATTTTTTAAGCTAAACATGTATTCAGTCAAAATGAATCTCTTGTCTGTTCCCAAGTTTGTTGTTAAACAGTGTTTGTAATTTTAGGCTGGGTAATCTCTCATGCCTGGCAGACCCAAAAGACCTGCTTGTATACAAAGGCACTGAGACCTTCAGTGTCATCCAGGACATCATCATGAACTGCTCTCACGAGGGACTCAGTCTGCCCAGCTATCTGGTGAGAACAGAAAAGTTAATATGTGCTTCTTTCTTTAAATGTTTTTTCATATTGTGCCTTAAACGTTTTAAACAAACATTAGCCAAGTACCTGAAATATGAACACAGCACAAGTTGTGTAGAGTCGTGTCTCACTATACCCGGGGACAGTCATCATCCTTCCCCAGCCCATTACTGTAAAAAAACAAAACGAAGATTTTTTTCCACGCACACACACACTCACACTAACAGGCCATGTAGAAGGAGGACAGAGTAGATGGACAGAACACAAATTCATTACAGTGTGCGGTGACTGAAAATGTGTTCTTTTATATGTTCTTTACACAAAATGAGCCATATAAGGTCATATAAAATATATAAACTCTCATAAACGTAACCTGTCTCTTTGCTTGTCTAGATTTCCAATGTGTTACTGAACAGCACAGAATTAAAAGTTCCCTCTTTGATCAGCCCTGGTCGACTGGCAGAGCTTGCTCATCTCCTGCCCCTGCTGGGTGTGACTTTCCTCCAGGGTCTCACCCCATCACAGCTGCTTGCTGCCCTTCCTGCACTCAACTCTGTCTCATTCAGCCCTGCACAGGTAGAGGAATATAAATAATCTGCAATGTAGAGTGCCAGATATAAGACGTGGCATTTATAGGCATCATCTTCAACTCCCTTTCCGTCTAACATACACTGATTTTTTTTTCACTGGTGAAATGATTATTTTATATGATGAATGTCAGGTGTCAGTAAATGGAGTTCACTTTCACTGCATTAGCTTTTGTTTGTTGCGCTTGGATGAATTTCCTGGCAGCTGATGGGAATTGTAACCCTTGAGGAACAGCTGGCAGGCAGTCATTCTTCAGCGCACTGACCCCATGAAGTGAGATGGCTCAGGAGCAAAGATCTGAGCTTTACTTCATCCTCTGCTGTCATCTGACCTGAAGCCTTTTACTTTTAGCTCTGCCTCACAGCTGTTGGTTTTATATGTCATAAGGAGTTGATTGTAAAAGCCTTACAGATGGTTTGGCAGGTCAATTATGACAAAAATATATTCAATCAAATGGTTGTGGATGTTAATAGTTAGTAACCAGTATGTAATTTATTTAATTTCTTTGCTGTCATTTGTTTTTCAGGCTTCTGTAATTATAGACAAGATGTCCTCGGTCACCACAGTGAGTTATTTTATCAAAAATAATATATTGTGAAGTTACTATAAAGATTTGCACTCTTTCTGACACTTGCTTCTTTGTTCCCTGTGACCAGCTGACTGCTCTGGGGCAACTCCAGGAGCTCGGCTCCCTCATTGTAGGAGTGAAGACGGAGACGCTGTTGACCCTCACCTCTGACACGTTGCTGTCATCGCTGCCCGCCATGGCTCAACACACACCGGGCCTCAGCCCCCCACAGGCTAATGCAGTATCCACCAAACTATGGGTACAAATATTTGACGAGCAGAATTTTATTAAAAAGCTACATTTTAATAATTTTAATATGTATGTATTTAATATTCAAGAGATGTTGTAATATTTTTAACAGTATATTGTCACTGCAGTACTGTTGATTTTTTTTGTATCTTACCTTTTCTCTGACCAGGGCTTCCCCAACGTCATCAGCTGGTTGGATGATGTGGATCCTTTGCTCTATTGCACACCCTTGATCAGTGTAATGCCCAGAACTCGTCTGCTAGTGAACAACATCACCACAACATCTACCAAACACTGGAGCACACAGCAGGTATCAAACAGCCCTTTCTGCATCAGCACATTTTGCTGAGTAGCTCCAAAAAAAATATTTTGCCAGCTCATCGTGTCATTCATTTTGACCATTATTCTGTCCTCAAATATGTTTAAAAATGTCACAAAATTTTTTCTTTTGTTACCCATTTAAAGTCGAGTAAATAAAACCTACAAAAGATAACAAAAATGAATGAATATATTATGTAAAATTTGGTCAAATTAGCATAGTAAACATAACTAAACTGTGCTTACATGTTACACTATTAAACCACTTTATTTTTAGCATTCTACTAATTAGGTTTGATCTGTTGATTTGATGATTCCCACCCAGGCCTTCTGCAGCACTTCCCATTGTTCTGATGTTCTGGTTGGGTGGTGTTGCCAACACTTCTGTCCTATTACTCTCACATCAGCTAGATAGGGTTCCAATCTGGTGATAGAGCTGGCCAAGCCATAACAAAGAGTATTTCTGCTGCTACTCTTTTTCTCTAAATAATTCATATAAAACTGGGAAGAATGCCTGGCATCATTTTCCTACTGCCTAATGAAGTTATTGCCAAGAGGGAAAGACGTGTCTCTTCAGCATGAAGTGCTGTTGATTCCATGTTGATTCCAGTGCAGATTGTCCACTCTTCCATTGCCACAGCATCCTTAGATGGTTTTTGCCTCAGTGCTTCACTGATGATGTTAGACATGCATCTACCATCTTTTCATAAGCTCTGTATGAGATCTGTACTGAATATGCTTCACTTGGATCCAAACACTTCAACTTGGACTCATCGGTCCACAAAACTTCACTTCAACTTTTCTTCCAGTTTGCTAACCTTAGTGTTTTTGCTCATAAGGCCGGCTGACCTGAGTCTCCTACAGACAGTTCCTGTGCTTTTGTTTTATTCAACAATGCAGTCGATTCAGGAGCAGTGAGGCATCTGTTTCTCAAGGAGGACACTGTTACGTAATTGTGCACTTGGGCCTTCCACCGTGTCTTCTGCCCTGATTGGGTTCAATTGCAGTATGTCTAGGGTACACCATTTAAAAATGTTTCATTTCTTGGCTATATCCTGTATAGAATAACCTTAATTTTATAAGACAAGTAAAGACTCAGAGGTTTATAGTGAAATCTGTTTTGTTTGTTAGTTTTCTGGACATAAACTTATTTTAAGATTTTTTAACTCCTAGGAGGGCATGTTCGATTAATTTAAGAGCATCCACGCTTGGATTTCTGTTTGTAAAAGGTTATCTTTAAGTTTTAGATGGTTCTCCTGCTGATTAAATTGTAACAAATGAATAAGGAATTTTTTTGTGTTTTGGTATTCATATAATTTACATCATTCAGTGTAAAAATCCAATCATCTTAAAAGAAACTTCCTCACACTGTTTGAATATGTGAATGCGTCTCACCCTGATCTTGTGACTTTTACTTTGTGTTATGATCCCTTTGTGCTTCCTCTAATTTAAAATGCTTCCAGTGTTTGTCCTGAGAAGGTGCTTATGAGGGTATCATGATTAGCTGATGAATTATTAAGAAGAGACGCAAAAGCAAAGACGTCATCATCAGTGACACTGAATGGACTTTCTCATGAATGTAAACAACACAGATACAAACACGCTTCATATCAGATAACCCTTGTCTTTTTTCTTTGTCCCTTTTTCATCTCCAGGCTAAAGCAATTTTCAGAGAGGTGCTTAATACTAAACCAAACCTAGTCAAACAAAATTTTCTGTAAGTACATATAAATTCTATGATAAATGTGGATACACCCTGTATAGTACAGTACATATTTTCTGTGTAATCATTCTTCCTCTTTATCCATATGTACCCATCATTGCTGTCCATAGGGAGGCCAAAATATTAGAGACACCTCTTAACATAACGTATTCCAGTACAACTCCACCGCTCACAATGACCTTAATAATGCACATGTAGTAGAATTATCACATTTCTGACTGTTTCAGCTTAAAAACTGAAAAATGATAACTTTGTAAATGTAGAATTCATGGAAGAGCTGTTGTGTTGAATAGCATTAGATCGTACAAGTGGTCATAATGTTATGTTGGTGTATATAGCCATCTTCTGATACTGACGTCTGTTTCTATTCAGGAGTCTTGGAATACTGGGCCAGGGTGTGAGCTGCACAGTCTTACAGGAACGCATACAGGCTGATACGTCACTTTCTGCAGTTAGAAAGATCCTGACTTTCCTCAGGCAGCAGCCCGCTCTTCTTCATACCTCACTGGTAAACTTATTTGTTTGGTTAAGGCCACTTTGCAGTCTATAACATATCTATTATCTTCTATCTTCTTCTGCTATCTTCGCAGAAATGTAAATATTATAATGTAAATATTTTGTGACCTTTATCTTTATGTGCTTTGTCACTCGTCTTTGTCTTTCCGGACAGAAAAAGTGTGTGATTGAGGAGCTGCATCAGTTCGATTTCCTCTCTGAACTGCTTAAAGATCTTGGAGCTGAGATTGCTCTGTCCATGCCGTAAGTCCAAAATTGGCATTAATCCACCAATAATGTAATAATTGTCAAATATTTAACAGGGTTGCAGAGAAATGTTTTTTATAAAAAGGTAACAAAGATGTCTCTACATGTTGGCATTAAAAATAGGAAATCCTTGTGCACTTGTTTGAACAATGTTTGATGTCTCTATTAAAAAAAGAAATTAAAGCACCAGACATAGTTGAGTGATGTGGAAAAAGTGAAAAGTGAAAAATAATACAGAATGTATATTTGGCTCGTGTCAGATGTGGCTCATTGTCCAGTTAGTGACGTGACCAAACATTATTTTTAAGATATTTAAACGGTAGTTTAAAGATGGAGATTTCAAGATTTATTGACTAGATTATAAAAAACATTGTTTATCATTTTGTTCATGTGTTTGTGTGGTTGCAGGGTGAGCACCATAAAAAAGTTTACCAGTGATATGATGGACACTCTGAGGAAGATGATTATTCAGGACCCTCGTCACTTTCTCTTGCTGCCCAGAACAAAACAGGAGCTGCTGGTGGACAAAATAGTGCAGAGGATGGTCAGTAAAGCTACACTGTAGGGAACGAGAACAGAAAGAAAAGACAATATTTTGATTTTGAAAACAATTACATTTTTAATTTAATTTCAGCAAACAACAGTGAAAAGTTTTAGTTATTAGTTTAAGTTCCTGTGTGGCCAGTGTTGACGCTTTCTCTGCAGGGCATGTACACAGGAGTGTTCAAGGAAGAGGAGTTCCGTTCACTGGGCATTATGGCCTCATTTGTAGTGGACGAGGTTTTCAATCAGCTGGATCGCAATTTTTTCACTGACAGTCTGGATTTTCTCAGAGGATTCTGCTACAGCAGCAGCAAGATGGACATTGTGGCTCGTATCCTGCAAGAACCTGCCACCTTTGGGTAATGTCACCTCTAAATGAACAGTCGGAGCAAAAAAATCCAATTTTTTAATTTAAAGACTTGACAAACAACAACCATGTTGTATACTGCATGTGTCTGACTGATAAAAAGAATTCCATAAACATTCAATTACAAAAATAGAAATATGAAACAAGAACATTTTAAATAAATACATAAAAATGATAAATGTATGTAAAATCTATAAAAATAAGATATGATAATTAGCTTGCAATTCAGTTGAAGTTAATTCTGCCAGATTAATACTGGCAGAATTAATGCAATTTTACACATTAAAAGTGATTTTTTTTTTTAGTTCAACCAGAGTTTATGAAAAGTCAGTCAGTAATTTTTTCATTGTCTCTTGAGAGAAAATTAAATTCAGCTTTGTATTGTAGTATATCTCAAAGGGTTTTTGACGTTTCCCGTAGAATTTCTTCAACCTGTATAGTGAGATGAAAGTTTATTATTAACAGATTGAAAATTATTAAAATTAAATGGCAGAAGTTTCATCACCTTTTCACTCATCAGAATCATGGAAATATAATGAACTGTTCCTGTGTTTCCTCACAGACCAGTCAAGAACTGGAATCAGACAACACTCAGTCAGGTCGACCGGTTTCTCTTCTTCCTGCCTACTGACAAACTGCAGGATGTTTCCCTGGTGAGTCAACTGCTATGTTTTTATTCATTCGGTATTACATGTAAAATGCTCCTGAGACTGGATGATTTGCGCCTTTGATTTGAAACTGACTCCTGTAGATTTATTTGATATCCAGAAAAACCAAAGAGAAGCGTTGGGATTGTTACATGATCCCATGGCAGGTGAGGCCAAAAGAGGCTATAAATAAATCCATCAGGCTTCACATCTCCAGTAGGTTTGAGGATCATATGGTGAGCTTCCTCTTTTCCCGTAAACCACCAATGTCTGTGTGTGTCCTTATGAGTGTCTGTGTGTTGTTGTTGTTTGTGTTCCTGCAGGCGCTGATGACTGTGGGTCGTATAGAGAGGCTGTTCATGAGCCAGCGTCAGTGGGAACACGGAGATGTGGGGAGACACTGTTTGGACAAGAATGAGAAAATGATATTATTTGAAAAACAGCAGTTTGTTCTTCAGTTTTTCCTGGGCTTCCTCAGAATAAATTCTCAGTCACGTGAGCATCACTTTGATTCCTAAGATCTCAAAAATAATAAAGGAATAATTTGAATAGATGTGCAAATACATCATGTGGCAGCTTCTGTATCCAAAAAGCCTCTAACTAAACAGGATATATTAAAGAAATAGTCTGACATCATGGGCCATATGTTTATTTGCTTTCTTGTCAAGAGTTAGTTAAGAATTTTAATATCACCCTTGGATCTTATTGTTCAGACTTTACAGCTGGTTAGATTAACTTAGAAAAAGACTCTTACTCTGAATGAAATTGAATCCAAATCTCAGAACCATTAAAACTGAAGACACACAGCTTGCAGGTGCTGGAGTATATTTGCTGGTAACTCTATGGTCTGGTGCATCTATTTATTTATTTTGATATTGCATGGTTTAAGTTTACATGTAGTCATATGCTGTATGTCAACGGCATCTCCTTATCGGTTATTTGCATCCTTTTCCAGCATCTCCAATGGTTCCTACTTGTGAGATTTTGCAGACAACAGCTCCTGCTGTCTGGCCCCCCAACAGTCTGACAAGCATGTCTTCATCTGCCTTCACCAACTGTCTGGAGGTGATGGGTCAAGACCCGTTCCTTGCATCCTACCAACGCAGCCAGGTGCTTAAGAAAGTGAAACAGGTAGGTTTCATTACAATCAGTCCATACTATAGGCTTGAAGATGTTATTTCCTTCTCCTTCGTGCAAGTGTTTAATACAACATGTCTGCTTTGTCATTTCTGGGTCCCTGTGGAATGATGTGTGAAGATGTACGGCCCTGTGTCATCCTTCTCCCAGTCTCTGGTCTCTCAGCTGGGTGGAATAGCATTAGAACTGACTGTGGATGAGCTGAGCAACCTGAGACTGACTGAGCAGAGGAGCATCACTGCAATGGGTACTATCAGTGCCTGGAACAACAGACAGGTAGCTGCTTTGCAAAGTCAACAAATTACCTACATTTACATATGTGCTGCTCTACCAAGCCAAAGCACATAATAACATACAGTTAGGTCTATATATATATATATATATATATATATATATATATATATATATATAATGTTTGTGTAGA
>OMLM01014649.1:15008-29695 GCA_900302695.1 Helostoma temminkii
CCATCCAAGTCATTAGCAAACACAAATGATGCTCCCAGGTGCCTCTTTACCTACTTATCTGATATTTGTATTTTAATGATTAAAATATGATACAATCGTGTGAAAATTTAGAGACTGCATCACATTTGACTTAATGGTGGGTTTGTGGCTGGCCAATATGCTGCAGTGTAGAAAATCTGTTTGAATATTGTGTACCATGGTGTAAATGGGTTTGGTTACTGAGTATAGTCCAAACTGTGCTGTGCAGTGGTGGAAGATGTACAGAAAACTAATACTTACTTTTGTCTAAAGTATTACATTACTACATTTACTCAAGTTGAAGTACCAAGTACATGCTCTGTAATGTACTTTACATACAAAAGTACAAGTATTACTCTAAGAAGTAATCAATCTGACTCAGGTAATGATAAAACATATATATTAAAACTACTGAATGCGATGCTGGTGAAAACATAAATGTAAAAGTCTAGTCCAGATTTGTTCAGCTCGCCTCATATATATTTATAGAGAAATCTCAAATGTTTAGGCCTTCAGTATGAAAAATCACACATTAATTTCTTTTTCAAAAATGTGCCCTTTAGCTAGTAGGGGGGGAAAAAGCAAATGTCGGGGGATACACAAAGGTCAAACAGTTTTTAAAAAGGGAAAAAATATTTATTGTGAGCTCTTTTGACGTGTAAATTGCAAACAAACTTTCAAATGTGATAAATAAATAAATGGATCAATGTGATTTCATCTGTTAAACGTGAAGAAAATAAATCATCTTTGTGCTGCCATGCGTTTTAAATTATCCTATATTTTTAGCTGATTATACTTTGCGTTAATAATGAATAGTAGTCGAGCTTAAGTAAAATATCAGTACCACTATATGTACCCGAAATGTGTACTGCAGTAAAGTAACTGAATAAATGTACTTAGTTACTTGCCATCTCTGGTCAGTAATGTTATCCCAGTAAACCACACGATATAATGATCCTAATGTTAACAGTTTAATCAAATAAAACAGCAGAGGTGCAGTGTCAGTGTCGTGTTACTAAAGCACCGAGGTGAGGACATTAGATAAGCCCCAGGAGTGACGTCCGGAGGGAGGGAGTTGTTCCTGAACGTGGCCAACGGGCTGCAGCACCGACTTCACTGCGAGCCTGTCAAACACAACCAACACAGCCAACATGGCGGACTGGGGTAAGAAACTAAGTTGGGAAGCATAGCTGTCTGCACATCATCCTCCTGCCACAGTGTTTGTTTTAGTCACCCCACACTCCGTTCTGGTCATACTCGCTTGTTAGATGTGGATTGGACTGACGAATTTGATGTTGTCGTTTTTACAGACGCTGACAACTTCGAGCCGGAGGAGCCGATTAAAAAGGCGGCAGCGCTGGATAAATGGGAAGGCGAAGACGAAGATGAGGACGTTAAGGTAAATCAGCGTGACAAACACTCGGGGATTCTGATATGGGATTTAAGTTCATTCTAACAACGTTTGGCGAGTGGTTAGCTGGCTCGATAAGCTAACGCTGGGCTGAGGTATTGTCGCCGTGGCTGTGATGCCATGCTTCACCCCGGGTTCTGGTTGACTGTCAGTCCTAGCTTCGGAGCCTGTTAGCTCTGTGCTAGCTGACGGCTAACTCATGTGGCTCCACCAGGCAGCCTTTACTAAAACTTAACAGCGGCTTGCGATAGGTCTCCAACGGTCGTAACTTGTATGCTGGCGTCCCAGTTGGTGGCTGTGGATGAAATGTATTTTCTGGGCGCCAATGTTGTCTGTTGTGTGTGAATTTCTGGTGGTTATCGATGTGCGAATCCCTGGATAACCGGGCTAAATTTGGATCACGTAGCTTAAGGCTAACCTATTACCGGCCTTATTAGCTAGCTAGCTAGCTAGCAAGCACAGTGGCTAGCTTCCATGTCAGTTAGCCACTAAAACGAGCGTTACCGTTAACTCTGGATCGCTAGCGAACTTCGACGACAGAGTCGTCACCCTGTGTGTTTTGGAGTGACTGGACAACGTAGACCATTGTCACATTGTTGGTCATATTTGATTATATTAAGCGATTACAGGAGATTAGCATTTGTGTCCTGAATTCCCACAACTTGACTTATGTTCAACATGAGGCGGCGCTAACTTGCTAACAAACTTTAGCCACAATCACATGAAATCATCTGGGTTGATGACTCAACTTAACCAAGATCTAGGCCTGGAACTTTCTGACTTTGCAACAGACGTGTGGTGTGGAGCTGGTGTTCAGTTTCTGCTGCAGAACAGGTGGTTATTACCTGAATGTTGACATGTTACTGCTAGAAACTGAGGGAAAGTGCTGGTAGAGGCCTCTTCAATTGTTCAGTTTTCTGTCACAAATGGACACTAAAGAAAATGATGATTTCATGGTCTCTGTGGTACAGTCTGTAGCCTTATTGAGCAAATAGTGGAAATGCTGGTGGCAAACTTGAGACTGACAGTTATAGCTGATTTTTATAAATATAAACAATAAGTTATTGTATAGCTGTATTGTATTGTTGTAGGTCTTTGGGTACCCTGCGTTTCAAAGCCTAGTATAGCATATTGTGTTTGTGTATTTACAGCTGGTGTAAATATACAGTTTTCACACAGTTTGTCTTTTTACTCTGCATAATAACCAACCATTTTTTTAATACACAGGACAACTGGGATGATGATGAGGATGAAGATGATGAGAAAAAAACAGAGGTGAAAAAAACAGGTAATTGCCCCCTGTTCAATGAGTGTATAATTCACAGTAAATGTATTGCATTTTATTTTTCGGCTGAGTTGTCAGTTTTTTAAATGTCTTGTTATTTTCAGAGACCAAAGTTTCTGAAAAGAAAAAGTTAAGCGAGAAGATCAAAGAGAAGGAAAACCGGTTAAAGAAAAAGCAGCAGGAGCTGAAGGAGAAAGAGTTGGAGGAAAAGGTGAGTTTTTGTGTTTTACATCTTATGGGCTTTTATAGTTTTATATATTATACATAAAACTATAGTCGGTTAACTACTACATGTCCAGTGTTTTAATGTTGGTTCTGTGGCGTCTGTTATTGTAGGAAGAAGAGCTCACTCCTGAAGAGCAACTCGCAGAGAAGTTAAGAGTGAAGAAATTGCAGGAAGATGCAGATTTGGAGTTAGCAAAAGATGCTTTTGGTAAGAATCTTACGCAATACTTTTGTGTACTTGAAATTTGAAAGTGTTTTCAGTTTAAACAATACTTATTTTTGATAAGTTGATTAATCCTTTGGTTACATTTCCAAAATTTACCATGACTTTACTTAGAAAAACAAATGCATTTATCACATGCTTTAACATGAAATGAATGAATGAATTATTCTGCATAGTGTGCCTTATTAGGAAAGGTCTTTGCTGCTTTACTTCATTCTGCCACTGTGTGGCAGGTACAGCCTTTTAGGCCCTGACTGTTTCTAAAAAACTAAATGCACCATTAGTACCCTAATGCTAACATGGCTAGTGCTGACTGTAATCAGAAATGCACTCATATTATTAATCGTCAAAACCTTACACCTTCTTACACTGATGTACAGCATGACGTAAATAGGGGATCAGTGACATGCAGTTTTATATATGCTTATGTACGCATAAACAAACTGAATACAATTTGCAGATGCAAATTGACATAATGTTATTTATGTTAGCTGTCAGAATCTGTTTGCAATCCTCCAGAGTTCCTGTCAGAAATACAACAGATAAAAACACAAACGCTATTCTTGGATACAGCTACTAACCAACAATCAGGCAAAAGTCACTGTAATAAATATGCTGCTGTCTCATTATTTTGGAGTGATCAAGGATATCTTGTTGTGAAATGGTCATGCACAGCTGCTGTGGCAAGCCATTTTATTTTTACAGAGCACAGTTTTATCAAGTATCTGTTAAAGAATTCCACAGTTTTGATGATACCGTTTAGACTATTTGGAATAAAAACATATTTTCAGCAGGAGCTGCACTAAAGTGGAATGAATGTAATATTGTGACTCATTGCATGAAAATCTTGTGCATTTCCGTGATCGATGTCATCCCAGCTCTAATATGAGCTTTTCTAAACCTCCCCTACTATTATTTTCATACAAAACAGAAGCGTAATTATGTAACGTGTTGGTTCACCTTGAAATTCTCTTTAACAAAGTGGTGACATTAACTTTTTGTTATTTAAAAGGATTATTAAAATTTACGTACTGTGTAAATTTTAGTTTTGTGATTATACATCAGTTTTACAATAGGCTGAAATGACAGACATCCTGGCATTTCAATGATGCTTACTGCTGTAGATTTTTTAATTTTTTTTAATTTCTGCAACTGTGTAAGTCCTTACAAGACACATTCAGCTACATTTTTTGTGTTTTGCAGGTGTCAGCAGCTCTTCAAACAGTGTCACTGGGATTGACGCCATGTGCCCATCTTCCAAAGAAGACTTCACAGAGTTTGAAAAATTGCTGAAAGAAAAGATATCCCAGTTTGAAAAATCTGTGCATTATTCAAGTTTCTTGGAGTCATTGTTTCGGGAACTCTGTATTTCATGTAAGCCAATTTATTTTATTTTATTTTTTATAATAATTTTTAGTGAAGAAAATCAAAGCATGCTTGACCAACAGTCATTTCATTTTTTCTCCTTACAGTGGAAGTAGATGACTTGAAGAAAATCAGTAATGCCCTGTCAGTCCTTCTTAGTGAAAAACAGAAACAAGAGAAAGTAAGTGACTTGATTAATCTCAAAGATGAAATGTATATGTGTGGTTTATGTGCAGTAGGGGGTGCTGCTCACCTAGCCTGTGTGCCCAGTTGATTTCTCGTTTCTGTACTGAATCTAAATCAAGTCATATGTGATGCATGTGTTGTAGTTTACGAGCAGATTGTTGTATAGCTCAGATGAAAATTTAAAGTGTTGTTGCAAATGTGTAGTCATGTATAAGGTACGTTGTTTAAACATGACTTCCTTGCCTTTACAGCAAAACAAAGGAAAGAAAAAGAAGAAAGGGGTCTTAGCTGGAGGTGGTTTGAAAGCACAGCTAAAAGATGACCTTGACTATGCAGCGTTTGATGGAGGCTACGCCCAAGACTATGAGGACTTCATGTGACACTGGCTCCATCACCACTGCCCTTTCTCCTTCCCAACCATCAGAAATGCAGCTGTACCTTCTCATGCTGTCCAGTGCCATCCTGGAAAATCTGAACTATGTGTTGCCCCCTTCATATTGCTTCAATGACCAGAGGGACTATACCAGGAAACATCCATTCTCACCAACTGTTTAAGTTCATACATATGGAATTGCCTTTTGTCTCATTTAGCCTCAGCTCACACAAATAATCATGTAATATCTGTTGGGTGACCCAGCTTCAATGGAGAATGCATTCTGACTGCTGTTGTCAGTTTTGCAGGGCTCGTTTTAATTAAATGTTGCTCCTGTCAAAATTGCAAATACAGTATTGCAGTTTTAAGTGTAGTGACATAGAAACACAAGGTTCTATGCAAAAATCTTTAACCAGAATGTCATGTATATATTATAGGTCTCACCTACCTGTGGATGGTTCTCTTACAGGAAAGTATATAGTATCTATAACGTGGGTTGCCAAATGCAGAACAATAATTCAAGACATTATTCATCTTTATCTCTGGAAAGATTTCATTGTGGTTGATTTGAGACTGACAACATGTAAGTAGTAGTTATAGTTTTACAGAGAGCACATGACATTCACTGTAAGATAAAAGGGATAGACAAGTATAATAAATGTGACTTTAAAACCTCAGCCATTCTATTGATACATCTCTGGAATATTCTTGAAAATTTGGAGCAGAGTGATTATAGGTATTTTTTTGTGCATGACGATTACTAATTTGATTTCTACTAATGCATAAAAAGTGTGGTTCATGCAAGTGGATTAACTTGCTACAACTGGTCTCCTAGTTCTTGCTTCTGCAGGCTTGTATCAAGTATGATGAGGAGTGGGGGCTTATGGGCTTCACCCCACCATGTCTTAATATGGGCTACAGTTAGTTAAAAGGGGCATATTTCTCCTTTTCTTTTCTAGCAACTGACCAGTTTCAATGTTACATGGACAATTGGATACATTACAATGTGGAAGATGTGGCACCTGTGTTTTATAAGCATCTAATTTAATAAATCGCTGGTCAAAAGGATATGTTGGTTTTCAAATTTCTTTCATGATCGAATTACAGCAGCAAGCTTAGAATTTAAAGGCATGTGTAATAAATACTCTATTTACAAATTCAAGTAAATATTTACCACAGTACAGTTGTAAGGTAAGATGCAAATATTAATTGGGATAACACCGTAAGAAAGAGGCCTAGCTTTGTATAGTTATGTATTCACTTAATTTGGGAATAAAGTCAATATAAAAGGTAGCAAAACATGGTTAACACTGTCCACACATCTCCATTGTAAGTTAACATTTGATCTCCAAGTAGAGTGTTGATGTTCGCTGTTGTTTAGCTTCTGGCCTTAATGCGTTTTCCTATAGGATTTCTGGTGCTACGTCTACGACTGCTGCGAGGTGCATTGGCGCGCTGCCGGCGTCGGTTCTGCCTGCTTTCGCCTCTCGTCACACTTGTTACCGTCTGACCTTGGGAACTCTGTACGGCCTGGAAGACACTCTGACGTGTTGCCTCACGATCTCCGCAGGTGAATGTCAGAGCTATGCCCTCATTGCTCTTCATGACACGAGATGTACCATCAGAAGAACCATCAAAACAGCGTCCAAGAGCAATCTCTTTGGCTGTGCGTGGATCTTGGTCTGTCACTGTGTAAATTCCATAGTTATGACCAAGAGGGTCGAGAGGCGCTAGCATGGTGAATTCATTGGTGTCATTGTTAACAGCTAGGGGCAAATGGTTGACTAGATACTCCTGAAGCTTAGCATTGACATGATCTCTCTTACAGCTTCCCTGTGGAATCACTTTCACCAAGGTACGATCAACACGATCCTGATCATACAACATCCCACTGCATTTAAACTCGAGACACACAGATGATACATTTGTGTGGTCCATGTCACGGATGCTGCGGGTGTCTCGGAGGCCATACAACTGGCCCACTGTCTTGGGATGGGTGCCGCCCATGTTGCTAGACCGCACATTGATCTCATGTAGGCTGTTGAGTTTGACTTTAATGTAGCAGGCCCGGTATTCCATGGGCTTGGGCCACCAGTTCAAGTAGTCCTCAGTCCAGCTCATTGGGTCATCTTCATTGAATGGCACTGTGTTGTAATCGTATCTGTCTCCTTCCACTCTGGAGAATCGGAAGTGTGCTGCACTGAATGGCGCCTCCTCACATTCTTTTAAGTTTTCAAATGCATAAACTGGTCCGTTGCCTTCCTCGGCTGTGTTTGGACTTGGTTTTGCCACATTGATGTGGAATGCAGTCTTTTTCAGCCTGGAGTCTTCATGGTCAGACCGCCTATAGTTAAGTTTACCCAGGTAAGGCTGGGGCACTCCAATGAGGTTGGGATTGAGTTTGGGAGCAGAAGGGACAGCCTCCAGTTCCTCCCCTCCAAGGTTGGCCATGACATAGGCAGAGTAGGCATCAGTCTTTTGTTCATCACAGAAGGCAGGAAGACAGGCACCATTGGAGCCAGTAATAACACTATCAAATCGTCCCCAGGCACGTGGATTAGTGGAGTAGCCAGCTGTGGGCTCCATGTTTATGAGACTCACCACAACTCCCTCCACCTGCTCACTAGGCATGTAGCGTTCACTGCGGAATGCCCTCACTTTCACATAACACCTGCGGTTCTCTGGAACATCAAGGTTAAACAGACGCCTTTCTCTGATCTCCATGTTTCCAATCAGAAAGGTTCTCTCCTCCCTTTTGCCTCTTCTTTTCTTCTCCATCTGTAGACTTCCTTCCTCTTCCCAAAGGCCAGTATGGGGGTTTAGTGACCACAGCTTCATGGTGCTGAGGTGTTCGGGCATCATTACCTGAGCAGAATCCAGGAACACCTTCACTTCACCTGCATTCAGGGGCTCATTACTTTCCTCACCCCTGAAGTCAACTGAGAACATACCATAGGTTCTCAGAGGCAAGGTGTCTCCTTCATCTCCTACAAAATTGAGATCACTTTGAGCTGCAGCAGCTGTGGAAATGTCTCTTGGGTCAAGAAATGTAATGCTAGCATTGACGTTACCCGTGAAGACTTCCCCATTCTCCTTATAAAAAGAATGAGGTGGAATCTCAATTTGAACCATCGCCTCCTGGCTCTCTACCTCTCCAAGTTTTAGAGTATTAGTTTCTGTGGAGCTGATAGTCACAGGAGGTTTCTTTCGTAGAAGTTTGATCTCATGGTAAACAGCTCCTCCTTTGGTGTTAAATGGAAGTACCTTTGTGGTGTTCACAAATTTCTGCATGTTGTCCACAAATGTCAAGACTAGTCTTTCTGTGTCAGGGGGGACCTGGATGGAGAACGTACCTTTGTAACCCGTGCGGCTGATTCTGACTCCATTCATAAAGACATGGCCAAACCTAATTGGTTCACCGTTGTCTGCAGCAATGGCCCTACCATGTACTGTAGACTTTATGTCCACACATTTCTGGCAGCCACACTTAGTCACTACCATGGTGGGTAGTTCGTAGCCGTGGCATGTTATCTGCCGCTTCTCCATCTTTTCCACACCACAGCAGTAAGCCACTTTGTCTTTGCATCTAATGCCATTGTCCAGCTGTCCAGCACATGTACTTGAGGGGCACTTGCCCACATCATAGTAGAATGAGTCTGTGCTGTTTTGGTAGCAGTCATGTGGAAGACGGATGAGGTGGGATTCAGGTTGAGGGTTACATGAATACTCATCTTTACCTGTGTTTGAAAGTCAGAAATGAAAATGTCATTATCAATGTTAGAATATTCATATTTTGTGTTTAAATGTGTTGATCAAATCATTAACAACATACCCAAGACTTTCAGTGTAGCTGGTTTTGTCTTGATACTGCCAGATAGACCACTTGCTCTACAGTAGTACTCCCCAGCCTGCTCAGGACGCAGATCTTTTAGAACCAAACTGCTCTCAGAGTATTTCTCCAGGAGTCTGCCGTTATGAAACCTGTTTGTTCACACAGAAAAGACGACAATATTTTATGCCAGCAGAAGAAAACAGTAAAAATAATACCCATTGCTGTGGGATTCTACAGTTGTCTTATCTGTGGACTACAACTTAATTAGCAAGTCCTACCATTGGTACTTGTCCGCCTGTGGCGTTCCAGCCACTTTGCAGCAGAAAGCCGCAGTTTGTCCTTCCCTTCTGGTCTTGCTCTCAGGATGACTTAACACACTAAGCTTCTCTGGTAAATGACAGTTTTATAACATATTACTTCCAAGTTCTGTTGTCAGTAAATATACAACTACAAAAAATAAATTTTCACATCTCAATTTGATTCAATTATAATATGCTGTAAATTCACAGATTGTACCTGTTCTTTTCAGCTGGACACTGAGGACTGAGATGCGTTCATCACTGCTGGGCACAAGAACGTTAACAGAGGCATGACCCTGCAGGGTGATTGTCAGGGTGGTGTTGCCATCAGGGCAGATACCAGGGACACGAAAATGTCCATTGTGGTCGGTAAGGGTAAGGAGTTTGCCATAATGAAGGATGGTAGCCGCTTCAGCAGTGAGACCACCAGCTCTACGCACAGAACCCAACAGCACATGCTTTTCACATATGCATGCGTCACACTCAGCATTTACCTTCCCCATCACACACTGTAGGGAACACTCTAAAGAACAGGAGAAAAAAGTTTAAAGGTGCATTAGCTGTTCCACAACCACAAAGGTTAAGGTAACTTTGAGCCAGACTCAGTCAAATTATAGAATTATAGTCTGTCCACCTGAATCTAGTTCAACTGTCTTTGGGCAGTCAGGTCCATTGCATGATTTGCCTTCTGTCTTGGACCCGCTGCATGGCACAGACGGAGAATGGCAGTTTCTAGTGCGATGCTGGACCCCCACTTGACCACAGAGGGCAGGGCATAGGCTCCAGTCTGACCATGGGCCCCAGTTACCCTGAATGTTTACACTTTTATCTGTTGCAACAAAAAGCAAAAATTTAATTCAAATCATCACCCTAAAAGAATTACACTATTATTTTTATGTATTTAACCAAAAATGCCTGGGATGTACAGGACACAGCAGTGTAAGGTCTTGCTTTTACACTGAGTCACAAGTTTTACAAACCTTTGGGACAGAGAAATCGTACTGCATAATTGGAGCAGTTGCGTTCTGAACCTTGCTCCTTATTGAGGCACCAGAAGCCCACAGTGGGATCTGCATGGACCTTCTCCCCAGTTTCACGGGCTGGGACCCAATCAGTGGTTCTGGCCTCAATTGCACGTGGAATGTCACACACTCGTGTACGGTAATAGAAGCGAATGGCATCCAGCTGCTCATAGTCTCCATGACCTTCAGGGTGATCAACATTGAACCATGTGGTCCACTCGTAGTTGTCTAGACACAGAGTTTAGAAACAAACATACTGTGTTCAACATATCACAGAAGTGATATAAAACTTATAAATATACATTTGGTATCAAATTTTAGAATAAAGGTTACCATCAGAGTGGTGGGCAGCAGGGCTAGACTGTTTGTTGTTCCTTTTCCATGATTCAGCAACAGACGAATAATGTGTAATTAATTACCTAACTACATCTCACATGATCTGAGCTCTCACATACAGTCACTTCAGATCGTATTCAAATCCCTTCACTTTTTACTGCATAGCAGTTTTACTTGAAAATGGAAAAAATCTTTTGATGTGGAACTACACACTATAGGAAGGCACATCCCTTTTGCTGTATTTTTTTGTTAGTTTTATTGTTTTTTTGTTTGTTTGTTTTGTCTTTTTAGGGGTTTCTTTAGAAAAACACATGTCTGTGTTTGTAAGGTCCCATAGTTCATGTCTAGAGGACAAAAAACAAGAGATGAACTCTATGAGAGTCTCCGTAGACCTAAAATTTAGTGGTGTGGATAGGTTGGAGTTGTGAAAGTTTGAAACACCAGGACTCTTCATAGTGTTAACCATTTGGCACAATTAATTAACCAGAAAAAAAAGAGTCTTGTTAAAGGAGGTAACCAAGAGCCCCTGTTATTTAGTACAATGACTACATACAGCCATGACTATGGGGTGGCTTTGGCTGTTTACTTAGACATCAGTCAAATTTCCATTGTCTTCTAATAAACCACATTTTTTGGATATGGTAATCTTTAATATCTAAAATCATGTTAATCTTAGGTATGAAATATTTTAGCCTGTATACCAGTTTTGTTACAAATACATAAAAGCTATAAAATGTAATTGAGTTTCAACATAAATCCTGACCATTCTGAGCAATGTCACAGACGATTAAAATAGAGGGGAAACAGATATGAAGAACATGATATGAGTTTATATCTTTTAATACAAACACATTTTTAGCCTAAAGACCAATGATTACAAATATTAAAAATAAATAAATTATCAGCAGTCAATTTTGTATCACAATGCACAACTCTGAGGCTGTGGCATTGTTTACTACATATATGCTATTAACACCACTGAAAACATGAACTGAACTTTCTTTGCGACAGACCCACCTTGAGCACTAACAGTGACTGCAGTGATTCCCAGGATGACGAGAAGACGCCTCAGTGACATTCTCACACTCTGCTGCAACGTGTGACCCTTGAACATTCACCTCTGGTAATTTACACCAGGAACTCCGAAGAAGAAAGTCCTGGTGGGAAGATGATAATAAAACATGGTGAAGAAAAACAACAGGAGCCAAGACCCATGTTATGTTCAGTGACATTTTAATGTTTTTAAATTAGCATAAGACATAAAATCTTATGCTAAGTCTTATGTAAGTTTATATAATTTACATGTTACAAGTTGTGAAAAAAACATTGATTCCTAAAAACCTGAGATTCAATATTAAACATTTTATAAAGTTAATAACAACACCAGAACAGAAAGAAATGCATCTTGCACAACATAAAATGTTTTTTTGTCCTTTGAGGTTTTGGGGGGCCAAAATATATGGCCCACTCATATTACACATCTGTGTTAGCTATCATCATTTGTCAAGGGAACTCACAAACATTTCTACATTCACTGGCTAAACGATCAAAAAAAACAAAAAACAACACCCACGTACACAAGGTTTGCATTTGTGCACATAAAGTTAAAGAAGGAAGAAAATAAAAGATCGGAAAAGATATTGTTAAAATATTTACTGACTTATACTTATTTAGGTCTGGCAATATAGTAGAGTGCAGTAATGGATATAATGGAAATTATTAACAAATGCAAGCTCTAAACAACAATCTGCAATCAAGACTAATTTGAGGTAGATGATTCATATTACAAATATTATTTTATCATGAAAATTATGAAATTCAAATAAACTGTAAAATCTAAACCACTAAAGCTGTTGACTGCAGTAATTGTAATTATACATGTAATAAAAATTCAGCTGAAGTTAGACTGAATTGGTCCAACCTTCACCTGTATAATTTCACATACATAGATGATGGATTAAATGGTCAATCGTTTTTTTCTTACCTGCTTCTTAAGTGTCCTACTGTGGGTTTTCTTTTACAGAAATGTACTTTACTTGTTCCCTCGTTTGTCTTTGACTTCTCACATTACTCTCCTCTGCCTCCGTTCTTCACTCTAACTCTACACATTCCTTCACTTTCTTTTATACCTCTCTGCCTCCAGGACCCCTCCCTCGTTTCTCAGCAGTGTGCCACAGTGTCTTTTGTTCAGGCCATTATCATCACAATTTATACTTTCATTATAACCAGTGGATGAGACATATTGTCCCCTAGTGTGATAAGATCAGTGCTGACACTGTCATACTGGCACACATTCGTCGTCCTCTCTGCTTTTGGCTTGCACACTTCTGTTTCTGATTGTGTATATGTATATGCTGATGACAGAAAGACATGAAACAGTGCATTAAAATGCAGAAAACATTTGTACAGTAAATAGACTGTTGAATTTTTATTTTCAAATGTGAAGTGGATTTGAGCTCAAGTCCGGAGCCAACAACATTCTGCTTCCGCTTTTCCATCCTGTGCACATATAGATCAACTGTACATTTAGTTACAATTTAAGCTTTTTTTAAGCTCTTTTTTTTAGCTGAAGGCTAAAGTCAGTCACCAAACAACAGTTACTGATTATTATTCAGTTACAGTTGTGTTTCTGACCAAGCGAACGAGAGCCCTCTTCTTTCAGCCCCGGTTTTTGTCTCTGACAACTGCTGAAGGTTTAAAGCTGCCAGATACTAGTATTGTACAATGGGTTTTACAGCTTCATTGAAAACAAGTGTCTAATGTGGCTGACAGCAACAATGTGCTGAGAGTGAACCGCACCATTAAAGCTATGAGCTGGTTTGTCAGCAAACACTTTCACACTACACATAATCAACTGATCTCAGTGCCTTTAATCCATAGAAAGACACAGAGACAGAAGGGATGTGAAGCCAATTTTAAAATAACTTGTGTCAGTAGTGTCTGTTATGTCATCAGTAATTGATGTTTTTCCACACAACACCAATGACGACCTCATGTCAATTAAAGAACACAGACCAAAGGAAAAATTATAACCTGGTCTGACACTTCAGACTTTCCAGACTTCTCTCAGTTCCCGGCACAGGTGAAGGGAGAAATGATGTCAGCTGCAAAGTCAGTTTTGATTTTAAGTCGTGAACATAACAGGGTCTAAGGAAAGCCAGTGCTGCTCATCAGCATAATTTTCCTTCATGATTACCTTCTCTGTGTCTCATCAGCAGAGGTGGTTTGATTTGCTGTGAGAAACTAATGTCAGTGGTGAAATGAAGAGGCAGTGAAGCAAACACCAAAGCAATACTCCAGGGAAATCAGTGCTGATGAAACCACATACCTCCTCATTTCAGTAATTGTTTTAACTAATGGGAAAAAACAACAGTATGCATAGTACATGCTTGTTTGGAAGGTATGAGAACAAATGTTTTTATTAATATGGTTAATTAAACCTATAAGTGGTATAATTTGGTCCTGACATCTCACTTCAAACAAGACTGTACTGTAGTGTTCCTCAGTATCCTCAGCAAACTTAGATTTTACCAAACAAAATCTCTGTGAAATTCATTATAGTCACTATAGTTATATGTTAATGCATCTCAAACATACCATCATTTATTTACCCTCTACACTCCAGACTCCAGAGTTGTGCTTCTTACTTTAGCCAATCTGTTGGGTGTATATACACACAGTCAGAAAATGTTTTTGGTTTGGTTTGTTGGTGAAGTGAAATGAGACCACTGAGGACAAAGGTACGCAAAACACATAATGTGATAAACTTGGAATTTCATTCATAGCAGAGAATCAATAATCAATCTTCCAGGACTACCACCTCGGTTGCTCAGTTATGTCCCATCAGGTATGCTGTATTTATTAAATAGGAACCCTGTAGTTAAAAATTACCACCGACTGAAATTATAGACCATAGGTAACTAGTAAAATCAGAATAAATACTCTGTACTTAGGAAATACTTAAGTACATTCATAGTTCCCTCTTATTCCTCAATCACTGCACATTATTTCTCTGTACAAAGTAATACGTATATATAGGTACTGTAGGTAAACCAATATTACAGAGAAGTACACAGTTGTTTTGAAGAATTTACACTGTAAATCGCAGCCTG
>OMLM01014649.1:29715-46553 GCA_900302695.1 Helostoma temminkii
TTAACATCGGAAATCACAGCCTACAAAATAAAGCATTACCAAATTTAGTTTTAACTGTTTTCTTGTATACAGATGCTTTCATAAATATATAGTACATTTTACTTACTTACTACTTTTCATATAGGACTACTTCATATCTTATAAGTTCACCTCCTTCAAACCCTAACTATTGTTCTCACTTCCATGAAACACTCAGCCTGAAATATTAATATCAGATGTCAAAATGTTCCATAAATATGTTTAGTATTCATTAGTATCCATTTTTATATAGAAAAGTTGCCACTCTTCGCAATACAAATGTGTGTGTGAGTATTGTTTTAAGACAGACTGGAAAGACTGTGGACAAATCCTGAAAAGCTGTGGAGCATTTGAATGTAGTGGTGACTGTTGGTGAAACAGAAAACACAGGACAGAGAGGAGACAGGTTGGACAGAGGGTGGTTTAAGGGGGCTGCTGTTGGTCCCTTTAATGACTCTACCAGTGAAAGTATGCAGAGGAACTTCTGCTACTGTCATTATGGGGCCCAGCATCACACAGAGGAAGAGAGCCCATTTTACTTCCTTTAGATCTGCTCGGGGAAAAGGGTGATTCCGTTTTGAGGATATTGCCAAGACATTTAGAAGTGAACACATTTGACTTTTGTACAAGAAATACATCTCTGCTGAAAATGGACAACTTTTAATCACAGGGGAGATGGTTTGGACTGCAGAGTCCCAAGAGGAAAAAATGTATTTACTGTCAAAAACCTGGCAGTACCAGTTCTTATAATAAATACTATTAATCTTTAGTAGTTGTTCATGTTTTGCTAAAGTGAAAGTAGCAATACCACAGTGTAAAAATTGTTTTACAGAGGTCCTGTATATAAGTTACTACATGCATACAGAACTGTTGGCATCAAGAAATCAAATAGCTGAAGTGAACTCATTGTGCAGGATGGTATTAATGTTTTGATATGCACATCACTTTAACGTTGCAGCTGATAAATGTGAGGTTAATTATAATTAGTTATTGTAAAATCTTAAACCATTGTACATTCTACATAATTTATATTATGATAATATATTATATAATATTACTTTGAAGCAATTAGTAACTAAACGTATGAAATACATGTAGTAGGCTTGAGCATTGTATATATTATGAATATTATCGTTGGTTTATCTTGTGTGTAAAATTACAATATTTCCCTCTGGAGTGTAGTTGGGTAGAAAACTGAAAATGTGTAAATAAAAGACTAAAAGCAAACACATGAAAAACTAAACACATTAAATTCAAAAGCAAACTAATGAAAGCTCTTTCTGTTTATCAAATACATTTTAAAATTATTAAATAACCTGTTTACTGTGAATGACAGACGTTTCCAGAGGTTAAATTAATCACGGCCGTGTTCACTCTCTGCATGACATAGTGCATCTAATTTAAAACAAACAAAAGATGGGAAACTAATAAAAATCAACAGCACATCATCTGTCTTATTTGATGTAATTCCACACACTTTGCCCAACATGATTTACTTGTCTTGAATGCAGTTATAGATTCCTGTTTGGCAGTAAATACACTCACAGTCTGTTCCTGCTGCCCAAAGACCAAACTATGTTTGTATGTTCATGCATTCACTTTCCTGTCCCCACATCATCACCATCACCTCTCCCACAAACACACAAAGTCCTTTGAGGACCTAAACAGTGACATAAAGTTATCCTCACTGAACTCTTTGTAAATGTTAGAAAAACACACAGCTGTACAAACACACAGCACAGAACATCCTCTGGACCTTAAAAGTCAGCCTCATTGAGATAAATGGTGGAGAAAATAATACAGTTGATCATAATAGTTCAACTTCAGCACAAACTACCTCCACAAAAAGCTGAATTGAAAAATCAGAAAACACCAGTACCATAAATGTAAATGAAATGTGTCTTGTGCTACTTTTTAATGCTGGTGACCATCAATTACATACAATAACTTTTTGTTTTAACTTTAATTTAAACATAAAATAAAAGGTCTGTACACACACATGCCTCTCAACCACATTAATGATAATCAGTCACGGAAACATGAGTGAGTAAATATATGAATGATAAGATTCACCTATTATCATTATATGGGCTACACAACTTATTTAAACAACTGCACCGATACTGTACATTGACCTGGGACAGGACGTGTTTTACTGCTGACACATTATGGAGAGCACATGTTAAGGTTATGCCACCTCCTTTGTGTTTTCTTGCCAGCTCCATCTCAGTAAAGCATGAACACATGCAGAAAAAAAGGTTAGATTAGAAACATGTGGGGCTGACCTGGAAGACAGATGACAGGCACTCAACAAGGCCATCCATTCTCCTCTGGATTGCGGTTTGGAGATCCAGAACTAATAGTCTCGATGAGAAGGAGGAGAGTTGGTTTAGGAAAGAAAAAAAATTTCTTCCAAAATGTTTGTCTTCACATTATTTTAACACTAAATTTACTGTACCTAAGTGCAGCCTTAAAGTCACATCTGAAACTCATGTCTGCAAAAACTGTTAGTTCAGAAAAATTCTTTAGCATGTATTTTTATTTGTAAACTGAAAACTTGCTTCCATGTTCCACAAATCCCACTTTTTCCTCCAGATGTTGTAGCTACTTGTTTTATTCCATTTGTACCTTAACATTTCTGGCTAGTGTTTAAGCTCAAAACCAAGAGAACAACAGAGCAGGTAGGAAAATGCTAACATTTACTTAATTCAATGCAGAGGTCAGCAACTTGATAAGCAGCCAGCAGAGACAAACAAATCCAAAAGGTGAACGGGAGTGGGGGCAGAAAAACTGATCACCCAACAGACAGAGGAGCTAACAGGCAACTCACAGCTGATCGCCTGGAATGAGGTGCAGGTGTGTAGGGAGGCGAGGCCCAGGTGAGTGAGGTCTACTAGAGGACAGGCAGGAATTACAGGCTCTAATGTGAGAGTTCACTAAACAAATTAATAGACACAAAGAAAGTTGAATGTTCTTTGGGAAAAGAGAATGAGAAGAAGCTAAAACCTGTTACCTCTGTCTTCAAGGAGCTATAAGAGATGTTACATCCCAGTTTCAAAAAAGTATTATTAATAAATTATTATTATATTGCCTTTAAAGAAACTAGACCTTGTGGTGTTCATAGTGTTGTTCAAGTGTGTATTTTGGGCTATTTTATTATGTGTAACACATCAATATGCCACACTGTTGCAAATATTGCAGCTGAAAATAGCCTTTAAAAATACATTATTAACTCAGTTTAAGCAAACTTTGCTAAAAAAACATACACTGCAAAGTATAAATAATTGAGTGTCTTTTTAAAGATTTTTGTCTTCAAGAACAAAGAAAAACTTTTTTTGTTGTTGTTCTTGTTATTGACAATAATGAAAATACAGGTAAAAGCATCTGGTGCAACTATGTTTTGTCTTCTTTATTGGTAGTAATGCATTTTGGATTAATTAGGTCAGTTAATGAAGTTAATTAATTTTAGTCCCACTATTTCCTCCTTTTCCTTTGCCCCCTTACACTGATACAAACTGTTGATGTTGACACCAGGGACACCCAGTGCACACAGTGCAGTGTGAAAAATGAAAAAACTAAACGTATTAGCTGCTTATCTACAATCAGTAAAATGAAAAAAAATGAAACCATGAGTCTCAAAATTCATCATCATGGCACGGAAGAATACAGCTTTTTCAGAAGTGCGGGTATTAAAATAGAGGCAGTAAAAGAAGAAAACCAGCCAAGAACAACAGGGAAAAGAGACAGCCAGGGACAGAGTCCTTCAGACAGTGAAGCTACAAAGGTATCACATGAAGCTTTACTGAAGGTAAATGTTGCTTTCTCTGTGTTTTCTGGCAGTTTATTCCAATCACACACACCCATGAACACCATGACTTGGCTGTGGAAACAATGAGCACATGTGGAAGGTGGGTGGACGTTTTCAGAAACCACACAGTAAACATGCTGTGATATTTTATATAATTGCTTAATCAGATTAAAGTAAACATTTTGCTACATTCTGGCCACAGTCACACACAAAACATCCAAAATCCATTCAGCCATGTTTTTGCATTTGTTTGCAGTGTTTATGTGTCTCCTTGTGGATGTTGTGAATCTCATCAGGTCATTTTGTATGTCGATTTTTTTAAAGGTGAATACCAGGGGCACCAGAATCCCTGGGGACCATGGTTAAGCTGGATTAGTAATTTCAACATCTGCTACAGTGAAGGCTGCACAGACTGAGGTTCATAACTGTAAAAGTAGATGTTGATCTTTAATTTAATAGTTGACTGAATCAGATGATTCAGCTTCAGTGTTACATATAAATGACTTTCGCACATTTTATGTAATAATAATATATAAATTTATATATTTGCATCACAGAAAACTATCCTTTATAACTTGTTACATTATCAAATTGTCCTTGATAACTGTATTGGTGGAATACAGAAGAATAAGTTACCAGTTCTACGCAGAAAGCCAGTAGCCTCTGTGAGAAAAAGTTGTGCAATCACCTCTGTTGTGTGTTTTTCTGACATCATTGCCTCAGTATCAAAGTCATTACTTATCAAACCAGTCACAGTGGAAAACCGATATTCCCGGATGGACAGCGATTATTATTCACTCTCACGAGACAAGCAAGAACTCGGTCTTTGGTGCTTCAATTTCCCAAAAGTAGATTAAGAAGTTTTAGACCTGGGAATGTTTACGTCTGGTGCTCTGCTTTCATCTGTGGAAGTCAGGGCACATTTTACGTTGACTGAATTGTTATGTCACTTAATTTTCTACTTGTGATTACTGAATTGGTTTACAGTCTTTAGGGAAATTGCAGGCTATAAAATCGGTTGCATACTGATTTAAGTGTTACATACTGTAACAAATCGACAATGTAAGCCGGGCTGCAGAGATCGAGGCTATTATTATCCTTTCTGGATCAACATCTGTTTGCAATCGAAGCAACAATCTTGGCTACTGAATGGAGACTGAAACAAAGTACTAAGGAGTCAATCTGTTGAAAATAAAATAGTTTTATCATTTTACATGTGCTATGGCTGTGATTAATGGAATCATGGAATTATGGAATGAAAAGCAACACAATAGTGTAAATGTTCCCAAGTTTGACAAATGTTGTGGTATTTATTGATCATGCTAATATAATACAAGACAAGAATTTCACATGTGAAGATGTGGCCTCACTTCTGTCTCCTTTTTCTTAGCTGTTTCTCAGAATAAGCTAAGAGCCATGTCCAGGTCACTGAGCCAAAATAAGCACCAAGAACCAGAAACCTGTTGTCTTCCTTTCATCGCTTTACAGCCATTTGTTCATTATATAAACTATGAAAACTGTTTTCATTTTAAGAGAACTTTTAAACAAAGTCACCAAAGTTTACATAACTGTCAGTGCTTAATGAGAACTGAGCTGTGTCCAGCGCGCACTTATAGTACTGATGAATTCATCCGTGTCTCTTTGCTTATAATGCACATGCAAGATCTGTGTAGAGCCAAATACCAAAAGCTTTTCTTTGCAGCCAGTAATATTTTGCAGGCAGGAAACCTTAAAGCTGGGAAAGCCATCAACCCCCATTTTTTGTCTTCGCTGTAAACTATAACATAAGCTCTTTAAGTTGCTGTTAGTTATGTTTGACACGATGATTTATCAAAGTTGAAACACCAGCTTTTTTGAGGTCACATGTCTCTGCTGCGCTCTAGTGGCGGCCTGTTTTTTTTTTATGTTAACACAACAAAACAATTATAAAAAAATACAAAATGGTTCAGCAATTAGTCAAATAATTCTAATTCTAATTCCTCCACTGTCAGCCTGTAATTATTCGCTTATCAGTCTTCCATGAATCTACAAATGACTGGACAGGAAAACATTTAATTTACTTAAAGGAACAATGTGGCTTTTGAAAAGTATTTTAAATAAAGAAAAAATAGACATATAACCAAGTGGAGAGCTCAGTGTCATTTATTTATGTATCTTTATTTATGTACATTTTGCATGAACTACATAGAAGCAGAAAATGAGTCGCAAGATGTCGATGATATTGTGCAATGTTTAATTCTCTCTGTAATTCAGAGATTAGCTGTGTGGATTTAATTATTTTATCTTTAAAATAAAATTCATTATATATTTATTTAATTGAATTGTTCTGTTAAATAAAAAAAAAAGTTTTACTCATTTATGTCACCAGTAGGTGTCACTAATTGGCAGTGGATCTTCAGCAACTCCACTGTCACTGTCGTTACTCCTACTGGGAGTTCATAAGAGATCCATCACTCAAGCAAAAAATCATTTCACTCCCAGCAGAGCTCAAATATGGAGCTCCCCTGAAAACAAAAGGTTTCAGTGAGTGACTGCGCTCAGTTAGCCAGCTGTTCAGTGAGAGACCACATTCACATTAAACCATGATGGCTTCTAAAGGTTAGCATGGATGACTGTAAAGGTCAAAACTGGCACAACCCATGAGTGGAAATATTTTCAGAGGAAGAAATGTCAATGTTAAACATTCAATGTGTTTTGTTTTATGCTCTGTCAGCTTACAGAGTCAAGCATTCTTCTCTGTAGTGGATACAATAATCAGATTGAGCAGTTCTGGGAAAACTCACTTTCAAGTTGAAATGCATGTAGTTTGTGTTTACTCCTGTATCTGTGCATCTGTGTGAGAGGATTTTTGTGTTTCTCCAGGTGTGAACTTGTCACTAAGTCCTGAATAATGAATGTAATTACCTGGTCACTGTAGCATACAGTCTTTACATGCCATAAGTAAAAGACATCTAGAGAAAATTACCAGCTAATGGGCAATTCTCCTCCCAGCAGGGACACTAAATGTCTCATCTCACTTTTACTAATTACCCAATTAAAGCTTATGTGGCAGATTTGTTTTTCCTTTCTGTCTTCTGTTTCAACATGATGGTCCTTTCAGTCGTTATCCTGCAATGTTTATATCACAAAGGGAGGAACAGGAAGAACAAATTCAATTCAATTCAATTTTATTAATATAGTGCCAAATTACAACAGAGTCATCACGAGGCACTTCACATATCAAGGTCAAATGTGCAAATCACATTGGTTTGTAAAGGTTTTCTGCAGTGGATGTGACAAGAACTCAATCTGCTTCATATAAAAAATATATGATATGCATTTCCTGTGTGAACATGCATTAGAGTAAATAAGTGCAAGTTTAGCTGTAATATAGACAGGGAATGTTTATTTTGAGTACAAAAGCATTTCTATCATGCGCTAGTTTCCAAGCTAGTTTGAGCCTTACACCAATAACCAAGCAGAAAACACATGAAAAATGGAAATAAAATCAACACTGATGATGAGAAAGTAAAGTACAGTAATTTTAGAGCAGTTTTGCAGGTAACAGCTGCTGTGGCTGTTAGAAAGCATTCACTGCCATCATTATTGAAACACCAAACGAGGGAATAACTGTTGGAACAATGTTCCATCTATCCAGTAGTTTTTCATAGACTTGTACAGTCAATGCCAAGGAGCGTTGAAGCTATTCATTGTTTTGATGATGGTGGTGGAGAGTCTGTCTAACACCAGCAAAATGCCCCCCACAGCATAACAGAGCCACTGGATCCCTTCACTGTAGGGGGCCACTGACTGAAACAACCAATGTTATCACTGACCTGAAGGGAAGGGGCTTATTTATATCTGAACAGAGAACAAACAGTGAACCCAGCTGAGATATAGGAAGTATATCTGTAGCAGGGCACAGCTGGTAAAGGTGATGACAGAACACAGAGGTGGCTGAGGGACATATGGGGATGTCCCATATGTTGTCCGGAGCTTGTTACCAGCTGTGTAGTGAAGTGTGGTGCCTCTCTGTCAGTGATAATAGATGAACAGGGACTCACAGGGCAAGGGCTGATCTGCAGGAGAGCCAAGGTGTTTAGGGGTTAGACAGACTGGACAGGTGCACCTGATGGAGCTATGAGGAACATGAGGGGAGGAGCAGCTGGCAGATGGTGATTCGGAGGCTGGAACAATCTCTGTGCGATCATTTAAAACCTGACGAGGTGTGGGTTAGAGTCGTTCAAACAGCAGCAGGAGCAGATATATAGTAGATGAAACAGTTGTTGGTGTTAAAGGAATTTAAAGGAAAAACAAAAAAAATAAATGCAGGACTGTTTAAACGGTCTTTGACAATAATTAATTGCCATGAGAATCTGTATTGAGTGTTTGTCTCTATAACATTTATCTTTTACTTGTCATCTGCATATACAGCTGCACTCAAATCTCAAATCATTCAAACCCTGTGGCAAATTAGGTGACTTGGCAAAATTAGCTATTTAAATATACATTTTTATTTACAAACATTCAGCTGTTTGCAATAAACAAAACAACAACTTTAGTGGTATAACCAAACAGTGTTATAAGTGATTTCTTCAAATTCAACACAAAATGCAACTTTTAATGACTACTACACTCTCAGAATTATTCAACCCTTTAATAAAAAGCATCTTCAGTACAGGTTAGGATCTGCTACAAAATGGATGCCCAGTTCAGTAATTTATAGCCACTGAAGAATCTTCCTTGATTTCAACCACCAAGCCTTGGGGAACTTGGTATGCTTGGGATCATTGTCAACTTGTTTGATTTGTTCATTGCAAACAGAAAGTTTAAAAATTTTGCCATTGAACCTAAATTGCAATGTGGGTTGAATAATTTTGAATGCTGCTGTATGTACAATGTGTGTTTGATAAAGTGAGATATTTAAAGATGTCACTAAAAGTGAGATATTTAAAGATGTCACTAAATTCTCCATCAGGTAGCGTGTTTTAGTCAATCATAGACTGTTCTGCTTTGTAACTAGCTGACAATTTCTCCTGTTTCCACAAACCTTTATCACTCAGATGTGTGCACATTCACATACACATAAGTGTATTTCCCCACAACATAAGTAACATGAGTAAAGTTTCCCCCATGAACACACATATAGATCCCAGCTAACCTAGTAAAAAACAAGACAAAATACTTTAAAATAGTAACACTTATGGCCTCAAAAGTAGACCCAAGTTTTACATAACAGACAGTCAGGAGCAGTCTATCTTTGAGCTCCAGTCTTGAACTGAAATAGTAAAGCGGCGTCACTGACACTGTATTTCTCTGCTACTGTGACAACCCATCCACCAAAAACCAAATAAGTCCACATTCTTCTAAAGTCATTTCTATGTTCATCCATACATCCAACAGTCCATTCTGTGCTGCTGCCATATTCTGCTGTTTGCAAAGTGAGGTGAGAAGAAACAATGGTCACTCAGATGCGCTCGGCAGAGACTGTGGTGTATAGTGATTAGCCACGGCCAATGTGGGGATCCCACCTAATATAAGGCAGCGAGGGGGAAAATCTGGACTGAACCTTTCTGTGGCTGTATTGTACTAAACAGGAAGATGTAAAACATAACAGTGGGTCTGATTCTAACTTCTTTAGTTGTGTGTCTACATACACTGGAGAGCCATATAAATATATAAAAAATATTATTATTATTATTTTGCATAATATCACTAATTAAGTTTTATCTGCAACAGCACACCTGAAACCTGTTGGGAGTATGTTTTATGGACTGAAGAGTCCAAAGTTGTGTGTTTTGAAGCCAGAGTCCTATAACATGTGCCATAAACTATAAACACAAAAATAACATAATATCTACAGCCAAGCATGGTGGTGGACTGCCAAATGAGACGTCTATGAGATGAAGCTCCAGCACAACTGGGGATAATTTGACCTCTCAATGGCCCAAAACCAACACATTTAAAGCTTTGGAGAGGTTTAGTCAAAATTCTATCTGATCTAGCTATTATGTTCAGAATGTAATAATTTTTTCCTTTTTTGTCAAAAAACACTATTATCATTTATAATGTGTATTATGTGTTTATTCAGGTTGTCTTCATTATATGTTTCTCAAACATTTTAGTGTGAGATACAATAAGACACAAACTCAGGACACATGTATAAATCTATACAAGTGATTTTTGACACCTAGTTTTTAATCCAAAACAGCACTAATACAACAACAGATCCGTAATTGTTGGTTATATTTTATAACACTGACTTTTTCTCCTTCGGTTTCACACACACGTTAATATGCTTTAATGTAACAGTCATGCTGATAAAGATGACACAGAAGTATTGTGTGCTGATTTTTTAGAGTGTAACAGAAGTACATTTAGTCTTTGAATGTTGTCCACAATTTCTCATATGTATTCATTTTGGTTAAGATCTGCTGAGTTTTAAGGCCAAAGTCTATGATTCATAGTTTTTATACTCACACACTTCACATGTTAACATCTGAATCTGTTGTTTCCTTTTTTTGTTCAGGATTTTCCTTCACTTTGTCTATTGTCTGTAAATGTGTATGTTTCTACTTTCTGGCTTGAAATACCCCTTATCTGCCCCTCTGTCTTTCTATCCTCCCCATGGGCCGTTAGCTATGCTGCACGTCTGTCACAGTCCCAGCGGTGTGTTGCAGACACTGAGGAGAAAGAGAAGAGGCCATCTGGACTGGGTCACACTGTAGCAGCGACCACACGGGACGCAGCCAGAACTCCTCTCCAAACCATAATAACCGTCCGCGTGGGAAGAAATAATGACGGCAGCTATGGGAAAGTTTCCCCCTCTACTTACAGTGGCGCCCTTTCTTTCTGTACACCCCCCTTTCTGGATCTCACTCTTTCTTCACACCTCTTGAGATAGTTCTGTTAACATGAGTTGATAATTCCTTTTTTGTGTTCCCTCGTTTATTCACACTTTGTCTTTGCACTACTGGTTTGGCTTCATTCAAGAGGAAAGCAGTGTATCTGCACAGAGTGAACATTTGGGAAAGAGCCTTTTGTTGCTTATTTGAAAGAGCAGCTTCCAGCCTGACAATTGGCAGCATACCGATAGGGACAAACAGCGGTCTGTGCACATTCACTGATAAAATTTCCTAGTAGATAGGCATGCTGTAACACTCATCACATACAAACACATGCAGGGAGAGATCAACTTTGCTCTTGCTTTGTTTAAGGATGTGTCAGTGAGGACCACAAAGCTCCACCAGTGGCGACAGAAATCCTACAATTCACCTTTTTAAACAAGCATTTCCATAACACTGGAACAGTTGCTGGTGCAATAAAGTACACTTCTCTTTCCTCTCCGGCATTGTGGAAGTGTCCACCTGCTGTGAATGCGGTGTTGTGTTTTGTGTCCAACACTCTTGACCTGCAATTTTTTGAACCAGCATCCCTCCTGCCCCTCTTTAGAGCTTGTAGAAAGTCCCCACTGTGGATGGGATCTCCAGTGAACACCTCTCTGCGTTTCATTCTCGCTCTGTGTGTAAGATAATGAACTCTTATAAGTGAGTGGGTCGCCCTCTTTTATACGCTTTCCATCTATCTTGGCTGTGTGACAGATACAGTGAGCAGCAGAGAGAAAGAATGAAGTGCAGACAAGCAGTAATATCATAGAAATTGAAGCCCTTGGACTGCACTGTCGTGTGTTGGTCTTGATAATGGACAAGGTTAAAACCAAGTCGGCCCATTTCTAGCAGAATAAGAAGGAAAATGTGTCTTCTCTGGCCTGCCTGATGCCGCCCAGCATTGATCCACGTCTGAATAGAGACGGAGTCTATTATCTTGGAAATTACTTTCAAAGCTTTTCATTTTGTCCTCATAGTGGCTGTGCATCAGCCAGGACTGATTGAGTGCCCTGCAGTGCTGGAGCCACAAGTCTGACCTGAATGCGGCTTGGATGTTGGTGTCCACACCCCACAGCCTCTAATTCTCACTTATTCTCACCCTCCTGGTCTCCATCATCTCCTGCTTTTCTATCCTCCACAGATGCTCTTTCCTCCTCATGTTCATGTCCTCACACTGCTGCTGCCCTTTAGTCTCTCATCTTTTCCCCCTTTTTCACTTCAGCAGAGCTCCAGTTCAGGAGATATATTTTTTTCTTCTTAATTAAATTGGGTTCAGAATAAGTCAAAGGCTCTTACATCAATGTCTGTTTAATATTTATTATTATTTAATATGCATTGTTTAAAGTTATATATTTTATCCTTACAGCTGTACATGAATTATTTCCATATTCTTGTGCTTGTTTGAACTGTTAAAAAAAAATCTGGATTTATATTTCAGTTGATCCTTGTAACTTTATTAGCTTGCAGTATAGAATCAAATTCCAAATATAAAATGTGGTTCTCATTCAGTATCTTAATACAATTACTGAAAGTGTCCAGCGTATTCTTATGCATCATTAGACTACTTCTGAATTTTTTCACTATCGCACAGCTTTGATAAACATTGAGCATTTCATTTTTATCTGCCAGAATCAAATTCTCAAATGCATGTTAAGCCAGACCACAGCTTTTAAATGTAAATTACAAACATTTATTGTCTATTCTGACAAGTACTGAGACACGGTGTGTCCTCAGTTCAAACGTTCTTAGTCCTATGTTTACTCAGTGCTCATACAGTATGGCCAGTAATTAGGTAACTGTAATTAAGTTGTATCAACAAATACCTATTCAACTGGTACAGTCTGCTGTACATACATGTGACCATCTGCAAGAGAAGTGCACAGGACAATAACAAGGATGCACCTAAATGTCCAGCTTTGTGGTGCAGTAAGAACTACACTAAACATATCTTCATTGTAAATTAGTTCACCCTTTACACCTTAACTTCACTCTGCATAAAACATTACACTGTACTTTATGTTGTGGCCAAAGCCAAACATCTCTACTGCTGACTGATTATAACAGTTACTGCCTTGTCATTGTTTCTGTGGTTACTGTAGACTTATACTCTATAAGAGATTGTACAGTAAAGTGTTTTGCAGCTGAGCTGTGAGAAACTCCACTGCTAAAAATGAAAGCAATGCTTCAGTACAGTCACTTCAGTTTGAACATAGTGACAATGAATGATTTTTCACGTGTTTAGTCACATTTAGTCATTTGGCAAACGCTGTCATCCAAAGCCACTTACAAATGAAGGAAACTGCACTTTGAATAGATGCACATAGATGAAGGCTATTATGGGCCTTCGGTGTCTTGTCCAAGGACACCTCAGCATGTAGCCAAGAAGAACCCTGTGGTTAAAAGACAACTGTTCTACCAACTGAACAAAATGCCACCTGTGTGGGGAACATTTTGCATATCAGCATCATAGAAAAACTGCTTATAAGAGTGTTGATATGCCCAGAATGTGATTTAATATGAAACAGACCTGTTTCCATTAATAACTACTATTAGATATATTGATACTAGTTGTTCATCCACCCACTTCTGCATATAATAAGATCTGTTGTGAGTGATTTGGGTTATTTGTCATACAGTAATATTTTTGTGGGCTCATGATTAATGACTCTTTGCCTAAGTGTATGTTATTATGTTTATTTGAATGTGACTATGTAAATTTTAATGTAAAGCACATTAAATTACCAGTAATGCAATGTGCTAGCTTTTTTATTGAAGATAAAATTACTCTGCATGAATTAAATCTCACAGTTATTATTTCCCGCCTCGTCCTCACCTTGTTCTAATGAAGGTCTTTTGACTTTCAGCCATTTGTGTCAACAGACACAATCTTTCTTCATTAAACCGGTCGTCAGCTAGAAGCACAACAGAGGTGAATCTTTTGACTTAGTGTGTTTGCTATCAAATCTTTCATTTAAAATAATTTGATGTGCTTCCTTTATGGAAAATTTTAGTGGTGACAGAACTGCAGGTAACACATTTTATTTGATATATATCCTATATATAAGCACAAAATAGACAAACATCATTACTATAGAACAACTGAGGTCATTAAACATAAACAATCACTTTTTTACATTTGCTTTTGTCTTTAAATTATTATTTTTTTCCTCCTTAAATTTCATGTGCTTCAATTTTCTTTCCTGTTTTGGTTCTCTGTCCTTGTCTTTCCTTCTTTGTCTTTCATTTTTCCATTGTCTTTTGTTCTTTACTTTCCTTTCTCAGTTCCTTTTTATTCCTTCCTTCCACATGTTTTCCTCCTTTGGTCTTTTCTTTAATTTTCTTTGATTTTGTTACCTTTCCTTCTCCATCCTTCCTTGTCTTTTCTCTCTGTTTGTCGTTTGTTTTTCCATATACTTTTCCTTAACAATGTTTTTTTCTTTTCTCCCATTTTCCGTAACAATGTGTTTCCTTCCACTTTGCCTCGCTTGTCCTGTCGTTTCAATTTTTTTAAATCTTTTTGCTGTCTTGTATTTAACATTCTTTCCCTTTCCTTTTTTCGTTTCCTTACATTTTCTTTTCCTCTTCTCTGCTCCATTCTTCTCTGTTCTTTTTATGCCTTTATTTCTTTGCCTTGCCTTGTCTTCATCTCTTTACTTTTATTCACAATGTTTACACATGTTTTCTCCACTGTCAGTTTACCATTTTTCATTTCATTTGTCCATCCATTGACAGGACAACTTAGATAGACCCCCCTCTCAAAAGGAAGCGTATTCCCCTCAGGTGTGTGGATGGATGAATCATTCCTTCATTGTCAGGGAGTCAAGTATGATGGTTACTTAACAAGGGACGTAATTAATATGTTTCTTTGTTCTGTTGCTTTTGTGGTGAGTAGTTTTGCAACTCAGCATAAGGACAAAATTAGTTTGGTTAATTACTGTCTTTCTCTGGTCAAAGCCTATTGATTTTTGCAGCATGGTTTTATTCCTGGACTGAACTGATCAATTAATCACAATGGATTTCCAGTTGTCAAAGTCTGCAGTTTGTAAGATTTTCCTCTATCACCTTAGAGACCGATAAACTGACCTAAGACCTAAGAAGAACCCACAAGGAATGAACATTTTACTGTACACACACAGCAAGGGCTGGTTAATTTGGAAATAAAAATTTGTATCTGCTTTGCAGCTTTGTTTTAAAAATGATGAAACTATAAATTGGCACTTACAGCTGTTTTATTGAGATCCTCTGGGAACTGAAAGTGAAATTAATGTAACTAAAAAGTCATGAATGAATGATGGGCTGTGACACTAACAGAGTAATTGGTCCCAGACGCACAATTAATGCAGCACATATTGAAGAATAGCCCTGACTTCTTATTAAAAGAGTAATATTTTTGTTTCATATTCTCAAAAGTCAAATTTAATTCTCCATTTATTTTATTTGATAAATGGCAATTGGGGGGCTGAGACGCTCATAAAAATAATATAAGAATAGTAAGATTTGATTATGAGGCCCCTCCTTTTCTTTGATTAGAGTGTGAGTGGTCCAGATGATGAGTAGAAGTTAAATTGATCCGAGCCGTGTCCTCTTTAAAGGCATAGGTTTGATGGAAGTCAGGAGGGAACCGTTACTCTGTCGACAGGGATGTGCGAGACTGAAAGACATTATTCTGCGATGGAGGAGGGGAGAGATGGAGGGAAGGCGAGAGGACAGATCTGTTGCTCAATCATGCTTTGACCTTCAGCAGACCTTCGACAGCAGTAGTAATAACTGCCTTGACGCCCTCGGCTCCTTAAACATTGGCTGCTTTCCTCACATCTGTAATTCACACAAACACTTATGATTTTCAGTCACAGTTATTACCATGCAAGAGTAAAGTTCATTCATTCATTAGCTGCAGTATCCTTAGCTTCTCCTGGCTCTGATGCTGGGCAGGAGGCGGGATACATACTGAACAGGTCAGTTGTGTATCACAGAGATGACACATAGAAAAAAATGAGCATTTACACCCACATTCACACCTGAGGGAAATTTATAGTAACCAGTTAGCCTAGACTGGATGTCTCTGAACTGTGGGGGGAATGTAGGATACTCAGAGCAAACCCATACATGTGCAGAGGACATGTAAAGGCAGGTTCGAACCCTTGGACAGTGCCATGCTAGTGGTTTCCCCATGCTTCCGGTTACTCCAGTTAGGCTGTACAGGCACAAATGTGACACGTGTCTCAGAATATGTCATATTTATGAATGAGTACAAATGGGCATTTATGTCAGATATAATGAAATTCCCTTCAGATTGAAAAATTGATCATACATGAGGTCACAGTGACCTTGACCTTTGATGTTTAAGCACCAAAAATCAATAATCAGATCATCACTGGTAGATCAATGTGTTCCTGTCATATTGTGTTCACAAGAATGGTATGGATGCAAGGTTACAGTGACCTTAACATTTGGCCTTTGCTTATGACAGTTTACCTCCAGCCACAGCAATCGTCATAGGTATAAAGAGCATACATGACAGCTAAGTAACTGTAGATACTTTTTAATTAAGAGACTAAGAAATAAATGTATGTGATCGTAACAGCACTGCCAAAACAACACATATAATTTTACTTTACATTACTGTACTTGCAAAAGGTTATTTGACATTGTGTCATTGTGTTTTGTTTGTGTTTACAGTCAGCCTGACTGTAGTCAGAGCAGTTTTAGTCAGAGACTTCTTCAGCTCCGCTGTGACAAGGAAAGGTACAGGAAGTCATTTGTGCCAAAAGCCATCTGCCTATACAATGATTCACTGACGGAGAGTCAGTGTCCACTCTGATAGTTTAACAATATGTAACTAAGTCACTTTCCATTCAAGTTTTTCTGTGTTTTGTTGTTATTATTGTCTATACTGTATGTTATTCTTGTACTGTGTTTTGTGTATTGTCATGGTGTAGATTTTGTTACTTAATGTTCAAATGTTTTCTGTGTAATGGCTGCTGCAACACCAAAATTATTAATAAAGTATCTATCTATCTATCTATCTATCTATCTATCTATCTATCTATCTATCTATCTATCTATCTATCTATCTATCTATCTATCTATCTATCTATCTATCTTATCTTATCTTATCTTATCTTATCAGTCAGAGCACTTGGCTA
>OMLM01014650.1:0-12196 GCA_900302695.1 Helostoma temminkii
GGAGCATAAGGGGATGAGGGGTGGGGGGGTCAGAGGGACCTGGTGAGGGATAGGGTTGCCCAAAGGCACTGGTCTGAATCCAGTTTCATGCAAGAAGGGAATTTCTGATCCTGGGTCTGTGCCTGAGGGCCTCAGAAAAAGCCCTGACTCCACTACAGTTGCCAGGGTTAAAGAGATAGAAGACAGTTTTTGATTTATGCTTTCTTCATCTTGGTGCTGATGCATCATTTTATATGGATACGGTGCCACAATACTCAACTACATGTACAGTATTACATTCAACACTTTACCCATAATGACTTTAAGCATCTTTTAGTTAATTGTGCTGGTTTCTGGTCTATAACTTTAATGTTCTGTCTCATCTGCAGACACAGAACAAACGTTACACTACCTGATCAGCACGAAAACAGAGTTAGCTTCTAGCCGATGAACACAGAGAAGCCTTTAGCAGAATCTGGTTAATATATCTCTTTATTTTCCTGAGGAATTAGTTGTGCGCAAAGTTAGATTTAGAGTTAAACAGATGCTAATTTTCTGTTAACTAGCATGTTTATCGTGATTTTATAGACTCATACACTGTCAATATTCTGGTTTCAGTTTCTGGTGATGTCCCAGCCACAAATCAGTGAATACAGGTTTAACTTTAAGTATAAACCCATTCATTTAATACACATAAATAAAGATTAATAAACCTATTACTGCAGTTACAACTCATTATTCTTTAAAATGTACTAATGTGACAGTGGTACCCAGCATTAATGTTGTAGTAATGTTGTGTATTTCATTCTTATATACATATATTATTTACATTTTGCCATATTTATTAGACTTGTATTTTGTCTTCTTGGTATGACTTTATAAATAAATATTGGACAACTGGGATTCAGGTTCCTGTCCACATATCTGATCCCCAAACCGTTGGTGTTTTGAATTTGAAGGGGATTAATAACGTATCAGTTATTAGTATCATTATTATTAATATTAAGTATGTAACTGTCCTGTAGCTGTCAAAAAATGTAAATTAATAGAAAGTGAAATGTTTTCCTCTGAAATGTAGAATAAAATAGAAAAAAACTGAAGTATATCTCCCTTAAATTTTACTTTAGTACAGAACTTTGTTCATTGAAACCACTATTACCTGAAGAAGACAGACTGAGTGATGACTTTAAGAAGAAAAACTGTTGTTTAAGTTGTAAGAGAAGGTTTTATTAACAGTGCTATTTACATAGAAATAATACAGCCTTGCCTCTCCCCCCCTTAAATGTGCACAAATGTGCAAGCACACACACACACACACACGCGCACACACACACACACACACTCTCTCTCTCTTTTGTATCCAAGAATATCTCAGTAATCAGAAATAAGACACATTCATTCTAGATCTTATACAATGTCCAAAGGAAACACAAATGATCTCAAAACAATATCTGAGTAGGGCTAAGTCATAGTGGACAAACAGCACTACTGTTAGAGTGTTAGATGTGTGTTGTGTATGATGAGAGGCAGCTGAAAGGGTAAAGTTAGTGGAACTTATGAATTATTGGAGGTTTTGTGTTGAATAATATAAGCTAACTAGGGTTTTATGGATTGGTTTCATAGCAGTATCATAAAGGGGAGATTCATATATTCATTACATTAATGTAAGTTCTACAAAAGACTGACTTTTCAAGTAAAAGCCCTGATGACACTTGGCCCTGAAACTGTAGAATTATCTATTGGCATTATTGAAAAAAAAAAGAATTTCTCCTCTGCCGTGCAAGAATAGTTACGTACCCACAGCCAGACTCTGCTGCTGCTGCTTCTTGAATTGTGTGCCTTAAAAAACGCAGCCACTAGATGGCGACGACTGCTTCAGAGCAGACAGTGGTAATGTCACAGATGTTGTCTGCCCCCTCTTTTGTTTTCTGTCTTTAGAGGAAGGAGACCTCAGCTGTTGAAGGAGATTCTCCATTATGGGTTCAATGTTCTTTTGAAAATCATTTCCATTAAAACATGTTTTTTAAAAGGGACAGTAACAAAAGGAAGGTCAGGTGAAGCAGTGTGCGAAGCAGAACTATCAGGGCTGCCTGGATGGGTGTGAGATATGTGTATGTGTGTGTGGGTGTGTGTGTGTGTGTGTGTGTGTGTGTGTGTGTGTGTGGGTGGGAGCAAGTGTCTGTATAATTGTGTCCGTGTTTTGAATAATGGTATAGACCTCCTTCTTTTAAGCTATGATCAAGAACGTTCTTTTGTGCATTACGGGACTCAGATGAGCTTTGTGCAATAGAAAGTCAGCGCCGCAATTGTGTGTGTGTGTGTGTTTATATGTGTGTGTGAGTGGAGCCTTTAATTTGACACATTGTCCTACAGAAATAATATTAAAAATGAGCAATGATTTGACCTAACACATACTGCCTTGATTGTTTGTATATGAACATTAAAGCCTTTATTAAACCTGGTCCTTTGTCTGAAATATTGAGGGTAGAGCGGCAACTGAGCGATAAAGACAGATACAGAGCAAACGAATGAAAAACTAATATTGCTTTGAAGCAACATTTTTATAAAATGCCTTGAGAAATCAAGAAAACTAAAGAAGTCCCCTTTGGCATTTGTCTCTAAAGTGTTCCTAGAGCTTTAGAAGATACCTTCGTTAACATCAAGGGGAAGGCGAGAAGCATTTTTGCTGGGTGGAATCACAACATTTGCTTTGATAATTCAAGTCCAGTAATCCAGGAAGTGATATGCTTTGGAGATCTGGGCAGCAAATGTTAGCTTTTTTCCAGCAAACCATCCCATTCTTGACTCCATTTCCAGTTTGTAAATGGAATTCAGTCTGCGATTTTAAAAAGTCCTCCATAGACATTTCTGCTGTATGTTTCACTCCACAGTGTGGGTTTTGTTTTTCAGTTCATCTCCTGATTTAACTAGGCTGATACTCAGCCCAGGAATGGTCTCTGTGGTTTTACCAGGCTGTGGTTTCTCCCATCTCCGGTCCTTGGTGGGACATAGGAGCGCTGTAGCTGGAGTTACTGGCCAAGGAGAAGGGAGGACTGGGTCCGCCGCCATATGTCTCCCCTGGGACAGGATGCAGGGAGCTCGGTAAGCCTGGCTCTGGACTTGGGGTTTCTGCATGGGAGATCATGTCCGTGAACCTTTGGTCGTCTGAAGGATGGTGGCCTGATCCCTCCATGGCTCCAGGCCCAGAGCCCAGGATGTAGGGGGACTCAGAGGGAGACTGAGCTTGTGAGGATGGAGGACCATGGGGGAAGAAGTCGTAGTTACTCCCTGGTCCATAATAGTCGCCTTGGTATTCTGTGGAAGGACAGAAGAACATGCGGTTAGACTTTCTATTACAGCTGTTGAATATACATAAAAACATTCACAGTTCCTCAGAGCAGTGTTCAGTTTAACACACATTTCCACCCCTGCCTAAGTGGTGAAATTGATCATGTCCAATTTCCAACCAACCGGTTTCCAGCAGCCTCATTTGAGTGTATAAACAACTCCACACCTCTCCACCTCAGTTCTCTCGCCTTTCACACACTGCATTCATCTCGTACACTCATTCGGCCCGCAGCCATGCGTGCACCTCGATGGATTCCCCTGCTGAAACTTCTGGATTTGGATGAGGAGCTCCAAAATGAGATTCCAGTCTCCCTGTGGCCCTGCCAAGCGGGTCCTGTTGGCTAGATCTCTCTGTCATGTCTGATGCTCCCAGCAACACCCCTCGCCTCGACTTCACTGGGCTATGGCTACTTGATTAGCTACACAGGGTGCCCCACATTATTCCCAGCAAGCAATCAGTAACGATTCTTTAAATTGTCAATTATTCTGATGATTTTATCCAAAACAAATATATTTAACTTGTGGTATTGTAAACACAAACAAGAGATCATTGTTTGTTTTAAGCTGGAACAAGACAGTGTTTAGTGTTTATGCTTTTTTGCACGAGTATTTTTAACTGTTTCTGCTGTTACATCAGTTTCACACCGTTTCCAGTATTAAAGCGACTGCACCACTTTAGTTCATGGTTTCAGCGTGAGCTTGAGTTGCTACAGTGTTTTCATCCATCACTGTTGGTTTTCTGCATAAGGCAAGTTACTAACAGTGGGGACTGGTTTACACCGCTCTCACCAAAAACAACAACAAAAAGAAACAAACAAACAAAGTTACTTCTTTACTTTGTAAATTCTTACAAAGCCTTATCACACGTTCATTCAAACCACAAATGCGAGAAAAACACCAGGGGATCACTAAAGTCAGCAGAGACTATGAATGTCTGTGCAAATAATCTAATCTGACAGCATCGTTTCGTTATTTCAGTCAGGTGGAAAAAGTGGTGGAGTAACTCATCAAATATAATATAATAGTATCTGGTGGTTAGAAATACATATACAGAAACACCTTTGGGTTTAAAATGCTCTTCCTCAGAAATATTCGTCAGGACTGTAGTTGTTTAAAATTGCTCATCTTCCTCATGACATTTACTTCAAAGAGCTGCAGCAGAACCTGACACATTAATGACAGAATACAGTCACAAATTCCTCCAGCTCACACTCAGCTTTACAAACATCCTCTGTCTAACCCCCGACACTGACTGACATGTTTATGCCTCTGAGAGGTTTTGATGCAATTTGGATCCACGACTGTCTGACATCTCTGTGTACTGGATGTTGCCATTTATACCTGCTGTGACATTATCATACATTGTTTATGGATTCACTGTTTCAAACAACGCATTCTGTTGTTGTTCAGCACAACTATGATAAAAATCCATGGCTAAATGGCGGGTGTATGCAAATGATTAAACCAACAATGCTATTTCTGCCACACCTGGAACAACGTAAATGAGGAAAATGTTGCTTCCCGTGGTCACATATTTGGAAACACTGAATTTATATTAAAATAAAAAAAATACAGTAACATATTTCCACAGACAGTATAGTTGTCCACTGGCTAATTAATATATGTGACTGTGAACAGTGCTCATGGGGACTATTTCCTTGGTGTTTCCAATATGAAAATCTGTTCCTCAAAAGACACCACAGAGCTGTTAAATGTTTTAAAGGCTCTCTTTTTAATGAGGAAAAACAGGAATATCAAAACTCAAACAAACACAGCCAAACATATCTACATAAATACCACAACCAGTATGATCCTTTTGCTCCTTGTTTTTTCTAATTTGGATGGAACATCCCTTTACTGTTTCCAAGCAATGTGCACACAAATCCAGTCCTGAGTGCCAACCCACTTTGAGATCTGTCCAGTACAAATTTGGACATATCCAGCCAACCAACAAGCTCTTGGAGCAGCCTTATATGTACAGTATATGGTGCGGATTTGCCACACAGTTATTCAGTCGAGCCTGAAAGAGTTGCAATGCAATGAGAAGACTGGCTTTCATATTTGACTGTTAAATATAAGGTTACAGCTATGTTAGCTTAGCTAAGCATAAAAACTGAAAAACAAGTAGAAACTGCTAGCCTGGCTCTGTCCGAAGATAACACAATCCACAGACAGCGTCTCTGAAACTCACAAATTAACATTTTATATCTCATTTGTTTAATCTGCAGAAAGCTTTTTCATCACCGTGATGTTGCTAAGCAACCAGTCTAGACTCTAGAAAACCACCACATCCATAGTCCAGCATATAATCTCTCACAAAACGACAGTTTATCATGCATTGCTGTATGGATTAAACAAAGAATGGCGATGTTAGGTATAGTTTATTACTTTTTGGACAGAGCCAGCCGAGCAGTTTACGCCTGTGTTCAGTCTTTGTGCTACGCTAAGATAACCAACTGATCAACAAACAGATATTTAGAAAGCATATCTCCCAAAATGTCGAACTATTCCTTTAATCCATCAAGCAAAGAACAGAACTACATCCAGTCTGATTGTACAACACGGACACAGTCTCGAAGCACAAGACAATGACTCAAATGACAACTGGATTTGTAGCGTGGCGATTGAAAAAATAACAAAACAGCATCTTCAAAACCAGTTTTTAAATATTATCCATACATACAGAGTTACTTCATAAACTGTTTGCGTCCATTATCAAACACCCACCTGGCTTTTTCTCCCTCCAGATTTACACCCCCCTCTGCTGCAGATTCCCTTAGTTACATTAAATCCATTCTGTTTCAACAGCACCTTGAACTGAGATCGATGGCAGGCTTTATCCCGGTGCCCCAGATGTTGCACTAGCATTTCTCCACCCTCCCTCCTCACCATATGCTCTTCTCACTCCTATTTGAGTCCAAACAGACAGAATCAGGAACTAACAGGTTAGTTATCAAGAAATATGTTGCGTAATTACAGCAACCGCATTTAATAGCTGTTGCAGTTGGCTTCTGGGAATTATCGAGGGGGAGACAATAAGAGCTGACACTACTAATTACTGGATCTCACAAACAGGCCCCTGCTAGTTTGGCCAACCTTCAGAAGAAGCAACAAGCTCATGTTGTGGTCTGTGAGATGGTGGGTGCAGGTTGAAGGGAGGGCAGCATTGGCTCTGGAAACTATAATTACACTCACACATGCAGACGCACTATACCACACACAGGCATTCCTCCCTTTAAGCGACGGCAGAGGAACATAAGGAAGCAGAGAGTTCAGATAAAGGCGAGCGGACTGGCCTGTGCTGCTGCGGCACAAAAGGGTGTGAAAACCAGCGTGCAAAGAAAGCAAAGGAGATGAGAGCGAGGGATGAAGGTTTTGTCCTCCGTTTCCCCTCCCACTCCCTGTGTTGCAACCTTGACGGCTCCAGTTTATTGTATCCTCAATGCCGAGGCCCTTCAGGTAGATGTATAGAATCCACGGCTCTCCGACTGTCCATCAAAAACATGCTGCTGATATACATGACAGGTGCATCTGGTTTATGTTGCTGTATTAAAGCTTCTGTTATCTGGCGTTCACATGCTATTGTTTCTGAATGATTTTTTTTTATTGATGCATGTGAGCGTTGGAACTGTAAACACCCCAAATTTGTTTTTTCAAGTGGTCTTTAGAAGCTTTTTTGTGATTCGAAGATTATTGTGTAGGCAAAATAGCATTAAGCATCATTTTATCAGCAATTCAAAACAACAAATTTATCTTAAATGTTCAGTGGAAGGATGCCGTCACTAGTTAATATCTGCAAATGTTTGCCAAGTCAAACATTGAACTTTCTGTAGAATTATCATTCCATCAGTTTTTAAAAACATGTCGTCTGAGCGCCAAGCCAAGGCTGCAGATTGTCTTTTGATTTCCTTGCCAGAGAAAGAGTGAAGCACCACACACACCTATGTTTTCATCACATTTTCAGTCATGGCTAGCTGTATTGCTATACAGATATTATAGTTCTTACAATGTTCTGCAAAGAAGTTAATATCCTTTATTAGGCATATCTTCTCAAAATTTATATATTTGCTATTAATTCCTGCAAAGCCTTGATTCTTATTCTGGTTGCTATTGTTGGAGTCACACTAACGTGCCACTTTCCTTGAAAAAGTCTTGTTTCTTACTCATTTATTAAAGACACAGAAGCTTTATTTTAAAGGAGGAGGTGTGTGCAACAAAAGAGTGAAGATAAATCAGAATAAATTTAGCGCTGAAGCTAAAACGCGGCTGCCACTCTTGCTGCAACACTTTCACTGCTAACTTTATTTACAAAGTGCCTGATAGGAATGCATCTGTTCCCGTCTAACATTCAATCTCTCAGCAGTTTAACAGATGACAGTATCTGACAGTTAAGCATGTTTTATGCTAAAATTGAACCTTTAAAATCTTCACTCACACTGAAAACAGAACACTGAAGGAAATCAGAATATGAATATGGATAATGAACGACATGCAGATATGTTGTATTTTTAAATAAAATGTTTTTGTGTAATCCCCTTATAGCCTGATAACACATTAAGACTATCAGCCATGTTGGTCCTGCTGAAGGTTGATATTTGGTTGCAACTTCTTCATTTTTAAAGATAAAACCAAGACACATTATTTTGCTGTTTCATTTGCTGAACAACACAGTGTCCCCTATTACAAAAGGTAAATAATGTATGGCTGTGGTGATTTGCTAGACTTAAAGATGTAGAACCCAAATTTGCAACACTTGGCTCTGCATGTGTCACTGCAAGTTCTTACCTCCATAGTAACCGTAGGCCCCAGGTCCCAAAATGTCAGGATCCTCCAGCCTGCCTCCTAGTGGCCTCATTCTCCTAGGGCCCCTGAAGAAGGCATGCCGCCGGGCCCCCAGAGCACTCAGCTGCTTCATTCGTCGCTCTTTGGATCTTCTGTTCTGGAACCAAACCTGCGACAAACCAGGAGAGAGGCCAGGTCACAGTTATCATCTGATATCATCATTTTGAAAATGGATCGAGCTGCAGCCCACACAGCTCGGTGTCCACTTGTCTCTGTTCTGCTTTTCACTACGTCAGCAGCCACTGTTGTCAGTCCAACCTCTGCCACATCGCACTGTGTTGTATGATTCAGAGTAATCACAATCACTACGAGTTTCAGTCTGTTGCGTCTTGCACAAAAACAATGCATAAAGCAAAATGAACAGGAGTAAAAACAAATTAATGTGCATCAACTTGATTTGAATCCTTCGCTGATATTTAATTTCATGCTTGTTTGTGTGACTTTCAAGAATTTTATTTAAGGAAACTTTTCTTAAATGCCTCCTATTCAAAAGAAAAAAACTAAAACAACAATTTCAGATGAGACATATTTGCTTCTGGCCTGTTATGATCCAAATTCTGTAACACTATAACTATATTTACTGTTTATAAAGTGTGGCTTGTGTTCATTTAAATTCTTAGGCCTTGATATTAAAATGACACAACACAATTGTGTGAATTGATCTTACTTAAGCAAGATCAGTTCAGCTTTGGCACATAGTGAATAGTACGATGACAAGGTGTGTTGTGCCTTAATTCATACAGGTGAAAACAGGCAGAAATGAGGGGATGAATAACGATGCATCATTTTAAATGAAGCAATTTATCTGTGACACAACATAACAAGACACATAAAAGCTGAAAGCATCTGATTTTATAATAAAAATCGCATTTCGCTGCACTTTGAAGTCATAAAATTAAGATGAATAACAAAGTAACACAAATATACTCCAATACACAACCTAGTAAACCTCAGTACTAGCTCAAATAAACTGTTGAAGCCATAAATCAAAGTATAAAAAGCGTATGACTAATGTTAAATAAACTGTCTTTGAAGAGGAACAAACGGGACTTCTAAATTGCAAAACTACACACCATATGGAGGAATGTATTTGCATTATAAGCACATAACACATCTTGTTTCGCCTTTGCATCATAGCTGCATAATGATGTATGTTCACACCAGCCAGGCTACACCAGAGGCAGAATCCCACTGTGCTCCAGATTAACAAAAACACACACACACATGCACAAAAACACCTAAAACCACTTAGGCTCTGCTCTATGTGCTCCAGCAGCAAAAGGCGACACCTGCTTATTGAGAACAATCGTCTAACTGTAGGGTACATTTTTATGGAAATGCTCTCGCTCCCCTCGAGAGAGCGTTGCTTAGGGATTACATGCACATACTGGAGAAGCAGCATGGCTCACAGGGCTCCCCGCATTGAGAGCAATGGTATTTAACACACAGTGAACGAGCAGGAAGATGACGAAACGCAGCCTCCATTTTGGCTCTGAGCAACGCAGCAGCACTCAGGGGTGGGGATCATGGATGGACGGATGGACCAAGTGACGGAGTGATTGATTGACTGATTGATTGAGCTTTGTTGATGCACACACACACACACACACACACACAGTCAGCAGCAGCCTGCATGATACAGAAGAGACATTTTTAGAGGCCCCGGTCTCCTCTAATAAGCAGAGGAAGCTGGCTGTAAGTGAGTAAGAGCAGAGAGGTGGGAAAGGGGAGGGTGGTATGTAAATCTGTGAAATCAGCGATAATTACAGTGAGTGCACAAAAAGCCACATCACAGTTGGCAGAGATGGTGCTAATCATCCTGACACAGTCTACACTGAGACACCGAGCGTGTGTGTGTGTGTCTTTACATGTGTTTGAGGATGAAAAGACAGACACAGAGAGGTCCAAAACAGTGTGTGCATGTGTCATGCTGCAAAATATGTTTGTATCTGGAGTTCCTCTTGCCTTTGGCAAAAACAAAACTAACCTTTTACTAATTTCACGGCTGCAGAACCCTCATGATTACTTCAATAAACTTCAGCCTGCACAATATAATGATATTCTAAAAAAAACATAGTATTTATTATATCCATGCATCAGTAAACTGGATTACTAGATCTTATTTTCAAAGAGTAAATTATCGCCTGCAGATATGGATATTTCAACATGGAAATTGGAGGCAAATTGGAATGCAAATTTTTAATTTTAGGAAAATGAACACGAGCAATTGATTTAATTTGTATTAAATAAACGTGTCAAACTGTGTGAAAATTGATTTTCAGAAGTTAAGGAACAAAACATTAATTTCTGCAATAACAAGCTTAGCTTTACATAAAGTGGAAATTCATTTTAGGCTTCTACATGTTTTCCCAGCCAAACACACAAAAACATTAAATGCAACTAATAAATGTCTGCTTTTGTTTTATGAGGAAACCATATTATGATATTTTTTTGGAACTTTTAAAACATTAAGTCAATAAAACAGAACAAAACGCAGCTCCTTGTGGACAAATTCCACAAATCCTCCTCACACACCTCAACGTGTTTTGACATTTCTCCAGTAGATAGTGAAGATTTCAATGTGTGGACGTTTATGTGAGATTAACGTGTCAGTTCACTGATGTATAACCCGTCACTTCTCTCTTTATTTATCTTTGTCCCCGCAGATCATCACACAAGAAACAAAGCAGCGCCTCCTCATGCGACAGCTGATCTTACCTGGATGACCCGCATGTTTAGTCCCGTTTCTTGCGCCAGCTGCTCTCGGATGTGTCGGGTCGGTTTCGGCGTGGCGACAAAAGCGGCCTTTAACGTTTCCAGCTGTTTGGCCTTGATGGTGGTCCGGGGCCCCCGCCTTTTGGTCCCCGAATTCTGCTCCTCATTCTCAATATTGTTCGTTTCCTTATCAGAGGACGTTGAATTGTCCGTCTCTTTTACGTCGTCCTGTATTGGGTCCTGCAGATCCGGCGATAAACTCCTATCTGTGCACGACGACACTGGGGACCGGGAAGGGAAAACAAACAAGAGGAAGGTCATGATCTGAAATGTTAGAGGAGGGGGTGAGGGGGGTGTTTAATTAGGCCTGTGGATGCGCAGAGGCAACGCAGAGCGCAATAGGAAATATGTATCCAAAATATTTGTATAATTATTTCAGGAATCCACGCGTAAAATTAAATAAAATAAATAAAACCAGTTCGTTTTTTACCTGTTTTTTTATATTTTTATCCGTCTTTTAATAAATATTTTAATTGCTATTTACACAAATTAAAACCCAAACTCAAACGTAGTAACAACAGAAAGAAAAAGAAAAATAAGAAATAAAAACTTTTTTTTTTTTAAATTACCATATAAAATATTTTTTGTAGGACATCAGAACTAAATGTGGCTGTGAAGCGGGGCTGCACATGGACACACTAACTAACTAACTTCCCCTGTGGAACCTGGCGCACAATAACACAGAGCCATTGTCTTGTGGAGGTTAATATTGAAAGCATTCATCTGACAAGGCTGCTGTAAAAGGTTCTCTATGAAAATGTTCTGCAAAACTGAAATTACAGTAGTGAAGCTAAAAACGCTCTTTGTTTTACCCCCTGGAAGGTCGATTGCCATTTTATTCATCACGTTTGCGTAACATGTTTTTATGAAGCCACAAAGATTCTGCTTTTTTAAATTGGAACATGAGACAAAATGTTAATTATCGCGTTGATTACCTGAGTTCAAGTTGACTTCCTTAATGGCCCCGGAAGTCAAATAATCTTCTTTGCACACAAACTTGTTTTCGTCTATCACGTAGAGTTCCTCTCCCGTGGACAGCTGCTTGTTACACACCATGCAGGTGAAGCAGTTCAGATGAAACACCTTGCTGCGGGCTTTGCGCACCAAGTCGTTTGGGGAGATTCCCTGCAGACAGCCCGCACATTTTGTGCCAAACCGCCTGAGAAAAAAAAGAACATTTATATCAAATACATGTTTTTATCAAACAAACGCGTTGTTGCGCCGTTTACAAACAAAACACTCCTGCTAGAAA
>OMLM01014651.1:0-13552 GCA_900302695.1 Helostoma temminkii
TGAAAATTTTAATTTAAAATTTTTTAATCATTTGTAGCTATCCATTCATTCATCTTACTGTGTTTAGAAGCATTTTTAGAAGACAGTTCCTTGATGAATTACTAGGAATAGGAATACTTTCTAGGAGTGTGCCCTTGGACATTGATTATTTATACACCAAAGTCAGAATGTATTTTCTGCTGTATATATTTAGAAACAGCGCCTGTTCCAAGAAGCAGATTTGCTGCTGGGATCCCTGCAAATCTGGAACATGGACATGGAAATGGAAAAGTCTGGGGATATTATTTATTATTTTTCCCTCTTTAAGTAGACAAGTTTGTCAGAAGTTTGTGAATGGTTGTGTGAATGGTTTTCAGATATAGACTGAAATGCACAACAAACAGTGGGAAAAGTCCTCCAAAACAGTGTAAACAAACAAACTAACAAACAAAACGGACATGTCAAAAAGGCAGGCAACAGGTAACAAATGTGAGCGGAGGTGCATGAGAAGCTGGCAAAAACCAGAAAACCACAACAATAGGAAGGCAAGGAAAGAATGCTGTAAACTTATGGCATTCACCATACAGGTACATTCACCAATTAATACATATTCATCTTTGATAAACATGTTTACATTTATAAACCATTTGACTTAAAAGGATAAATGATTCTGATGCGAAACTTCAGCTGTCTTAGAAATTTGTAGTTTGCATTAGCATTGTCCCCAGACTCCACTGCAAAAAAATGTAAAACAGCGGTATACAATGATAATAACAAATATGCATTATTTTGATCAAAAATATAGATTAGTAGCAGAAACAGAATTTTGTTTTAAGAAGGGCTGAATAATTTTAAACACAATCCTAGAAATAAAATAAGTGTTTGTGTGCCACATTAAATGTCATAAATGAAAGTCACTGACACAAACTTAATAAATATAATAAAGCATTATTAAAAACGTGTCACTTAAAATTGATTAACCTTTTTTAATAATAATAAAAACACAGAATATAGATGGCAAATGACAGGGTGAGATGATAAATAAATAAATAATACAAATGTTATTAAGTTGTTTAAATGTCTTTTACAGCTATGTTGGAAAATGCTTCATTGAAACTATTTTTTAAAACACAATAACATTTCTGAAATATGATTATATACTTGCTCAAATGCTAAAAATGGATATTATCATAACAGTTATGTCTGTTTTATACTGCAATTAAATTTAATTCTAAAAATCTACTTGCAGCAGTTGCCCAGAATAGTGAGTTAGACACAACTTATCACTGCAACATGCAGAATTAAGTGTTTATTTTTCACCTCATGCAAATCAAATTATTTGGTTATTCTGAATATACAGTGTTGTATTTGTCACAATAGTGGTGATGTGGTGTCAGAGGTGAGACTGAAAGGTATGTGGTAACATTTCCCATCTGTTCAGTACAATGTGAAAAACTCACCAAGTCTGAGGCTGTAGCACCGGAGGGGAACACCAATCAAATTAATCACTTACTCTTCAATCCAACTGGGGATCACAGGGTGTATGAATAGAGAAAACTGTATTTATAATGGGGCATGACCCACTGATAAGTACCTTGGGTGAAGTGTATGGTTAAATTAATGGGGGCATGTTGCTCACGGGAGGCAATAAGCCCTAAATATGCTTAAATATGATGGAGGAAAAAAAACAATAGGCAGACCTTTACAGTGAATTTTAGAAAGTTAAAAATCATCACTGGCTGCTATTCAAAAGTCAAGATGCCTGAGGAGTTTCACTTCAGGTTTTAATTGTGTCAAGAAGAGATGGAGGGCATTGGCCATCAATGCCCCATTTTCATCTGTACACATGCGCTGAAAATGTGCCTTTCTGCTCCTTTTTTAACTCCACCCGAGCAACTGTCACTGCGTACTCCACATTCAGTAACAAGTCAATTTGCATGGTGATTCTGCACCAAAGGCAGTATTTGTCATTGTTTGCGTGCGTGCCTGCGGCACTCTGAAGAAGAGAGAAAGCTTGTTGTCTGGGAAAAATAAGCTTCAGTATGTGTGACAAACACTTTAGTAGGAGTGTTTACACAGCCTGGGGGTTCCTCACCAGCACTCGAGCATGTTGCCGCTGTCACTGGGAATACTCACCTCTCTGAGCCACCATTGTTCAGGTTACAAGTCAATAGATGGAAATTGTGTGCAAATGTTACCCTCACTTAAGTTGCCTCACTGCAATTTAGGAGAGTTTGTGCAAATTCATGAAAGTAACAGCAAAGTTTCTGTGCTTGGTGGACTAGAAGGACAACAACAGCTCCCTGGTAAGTGCACCAGAATCAACCAATATGTGTTTGTGTTCTAGGAGCAGGGCTGTAGTACTCGAGTACAAGTCTGAACTTAAGTCCATTTTTCTCTGGACTTGTTGGTACTGGAATTGGACTTGTCTCGGAGTTGGCCATTGGACACTCCAAATGCTTTAATTGGACTCAACCAATGGATGGACTCTGTAAAGTCCATTCATTGTACCTTCCTCCTTGAAAACAAACTCATTCAGATCATTCAGTTTTATGGAACTTTAAACTGAAAAGGGTATTTTTAAAGTTAATGGTATAGCATATGTTAATACTACAGTGTTGTTCCCCCTTGCACTTTTTCATCATTGTGAATACGGTAAAACACACTATTCCAACCACTCAAAGTGGAGATTAACTGTTGTCTCTTGAGAGTGTTGAGAGCATGTGCAAAAAAAAAGCATGTGCAACCATGGACATACTGTGTCTGGCATCATTAATTACAAACAAGTGGTCTTGAATTTTTTTGATTTTATGTCTTGGTGTTTTAATTTCAGTTTCATTTAGACTTGGACACGGAGTTGGAGTTGTGAACTTGGACTTGACTTGGACGTGGACTGTTTTAGACTCTGACTTTACTTGGGCTCAACAAGCCTGGACTTGGACCTGATTTGGACTCGGCAAAGGTGGACTTTACGACACACTTAACCATGAGTAACTGAGACATTGATGCACTGATCCACACCACTAGGATCCACAGCAATGACATTTGACTGGATAAGTGTAGTCGGATTGTAACAGAGAGGGAATGTGGTCATAACTAAGGGGATTATACTACCAGAAGACAAAGAAAACATAGATTTTGAGAACAGCTACTACTACCTTGGAGTCCCACAGGCAATTAGGAAGAAGCCACAAGGAAAGTGGCAACCAACAAATACTGTACCTTTAGAGAGTAAAAGGCAGAAATGGGAAGTCAAATGAATGCGAAGAACAAGATCTGGGCAATCAACACCTATGCCCTGCCAGTCATCAGATACCCTGCTGACATAATATGCTTGCCAAAAGAAAAGATAGAAGCCACTGATATCAAGACAAGAGGGCTCCTTACAATGCATGGAGGGTTTTCATGCCAAATCCAGCACCCTGAGACTACCAAGGACTAGTGAGCATCAAAGCCATTGTCCAGGATGAAACAACAAAGATCCAAGAGTACACCAGGGAGATGGCCCCAACTGATGGTGTACTTAATGAATACCTCAGGCAGAATAGGAATCATCATGGAATGACAAACCATTGAAGAAGTTGCTAACATCAGAATATCCTCCTAGTTGCTAGACCAAGCTGGACAGAAAGACAACATGGAGGCAGTAATTATGGCAGCACAGGGACAAGTTCTGAGTACAAAATCAGTAGAGACTGGGGTTAACACCAGGCAGTACGCTCGGTGCAGACTCTCATACATGGAGCACCATAACCAAGTGGCTGGCACAGAAAATCTGTGGTTATAGAGTGGTTATAGGAACATTTGGGGCTGTGACCCCCAAACTGGGAAGCTGGCTCTAGCTGATTCCAGGAACAACATCAGATATTTCTGTGCAGAGGAGTGCGGTCCTAAGAACAGCTAAGATACTGTTTAAGGACCCTCCCAGGCCTCTGGTAGAGGACCCAAGCTTGAAGAAAAACAAACAAACAGACAATTTGGATGATTGTAGTGGGCTGCAACATAGCTCTCTCTCGCTCTCTCTCTCTCTCTCTCTCTCTCTCTCTATATATATATATATAGTGCATAGCTACTGAGTGCAGGTTGGTAAAGGCCATGCACAAGTCAATTTATAGGGGCCTCTGTGGGGAGGGTCCTATATTGGGGATTGTTTTGACAGTACCATCTATTGGACTGAGAGGTATAAATCAAGAGACATATGCTACTGCAGGGTCAGGAAATAGGGAGCCTGTGAGTGGTTGTTTTGGTCGGTGGAGCTTCTGGCTGTTACAAGCTCGGCACAATGTCATCACTTATTGATGACCAGAAGACATCCCCCTGCCTTCCCTTTGCTGCTTTCCTTTGTTCCTCTGTGTCTCTAGTAAAAGGGATACAAAAAATGCAGTGATTTAAGTACAACAGCTTTGTTTCCCTCAAGTATATTGTTAAGCACTGAACTCATCAGGAGAAAGAATAGTGTCTCTTCATCTTGTTTACATGCACATATTGGTAGTCCATTTTGTGTTTATTTTTGCAAAAATGTTTTGAGTGCTATGTGTTTGCAAACTTCCTCTGGGCAAAGTGGGGATTATGAGCTGGAAAGCCATCACCTCAGACTTTATGTTCCTCCTGGGGCTGAAAGAGTCTCAGAAGGTTTAACTTTCTTGTATACTGACCAGTCCTAGAATTTCTGGAACCTCAATATTGTATTCTGCACATATTCATGGGTGGGGTTGTTACTTACTAAAGACTGGTGGTCTGAAAAGCTGAACAGTTAAAGCCACCAGACAAAGTCAACACACTGAACCAGGGTATTTTTAATATTTACACTTTCTAGTAGTTCAAACATTACTTTTCTATCCATGCACCTAGTGTTATGTAATGCAGTGAGAAATATTCTTTCTAATAGTATAATACAACACCTGTAATACAACAGGTTACATATATTTTGGACCTATCATAATTATGCAGTATTTTGAGGCAGGTTTTCACATAAAAATGAATGATGTTAAGTTACATACATGATGATACATAATAATAATATACAGTTTGACATTAATGGACAGTCTATTGCACAGGTTAAATATATGGGTGCCTTAATGGAAGTTCACACATAAACTAAAAACAAGTAGAAATGTGAGAAAATTGAGTTTACACTTATTAAAGAAAGTTTACACTTTAATGTTGCAGTTTTATAAATTGTACACCCTTCCGTGACCTCTTACAATGAAATGTAGACTGCTACCACTGCTGCAAACTCTCGCAAAAAGGGCTAATTCAGATTGCAAGATAAACCGTGGGACTTTGTTGCTTCAAGATGAAAGAGCTAACCACTCCGGCACCATGCCACCCCACATTCTGTGTTTTAGGATTTTCTTTTCATGTATGTTGCATTGTATATAGCCTTTTTTTTCGGCTGTCACATTCTATAATTGAATGTCATGGAGTTTGTTTTACTTCAACCCTGTACTGTGTTCTGACTCTAATACGAATTGATGATTTTTACTTGTAAAATATGCAACAGCACAGTACCATTTTAAAGTTTGTTTTATGAGCCTCACTCAACATGTCAGAATGGTGCCATAGTGGTACAAATACATAATATTAAAATCTATTAAAAGATCACATTGACAAGCACAGAACACAATGATGTTTGTTATACATACTCTGTAAAGTGGTAGGATTCAGAATTTCTGATAGACTAACTATGGCCCTAATGTACTTGGCATTTTCAGATAAAATTGCAGCATTGTAAAGTAACATCTTACTTTGACCATATAAAATGTTTTTTTTCCTTTTTCTTTTGTAATTATGCTACAAAAAGGTGAATCTTTGTCGTTTGTGCATTGTCTGTACTGCTGTTCGACTGAAGAGAAGTTATACTGGCCATAGTGTGCAGTACAGAGTGGGAGGCTGGTATTTGATGGTTCATGATTCAGATCTGTCAGACAACTGCAGTATTTACAGTGTAAATTGTATAAGTGAAAAAAAAAACTTTTATCCTTTAACAGTTTTTTTGAGTAACACATATTCTTTAACTGTACTGGGTGAATGGTACTGGACATAAGCAACTGTGGTTCATTAGGGAAGTCAGGCACAAACCCTAGTATAGTATTGCATGTGGAATTGTCTCTGGACAAGACACTGAACTCCACGTTTAATGCAACTACCTGTCCAAGATTTTTCCCAAGGGGACTGATAAAGTATCAATTATTTGGATGTTGAGCCAACTGGGCTTCTATCTTTGTAGGTCAAAATGTTTCGCTTCTCATCTAAGTAGTGAAATATTTTGTCATTGCTGAAGAAGTAGCTGAAGGAGGTCATTGGATGGAACCTCACCTTGATGACTGAAAATCATCATCAGCATATCAATTATTATTTTTTTAATGTTGTCCCTTTAATCGTTTACCTGTGAAACTTAGCAACCTTATTACAGTAGAAGAACTATGCGATTCTGGGAAACTGGGAAAATTATGTTCATGTGAAAAAAAAAAATCATTACCATAGCATAGAACTACTAGATAAATCCTGCACTTAAATTGTTACTTCAATTCAATATGTAATTTTTCCACATATATTCTTATATCTGCTGCTAAAGCCTTCTGTGACTCAGGCTCACAGAACAGCACTGTCAGCAGTGCAGATATTTGCTTCACCCCTTTAATAATTTCTACTTCATTAGTAAGTTTTTGAGCATAATGACGACGACCTGAGGTGCTGAGCAGAGCATGACCAGGCCTAGCAGAGTATCAGAGCAGGGAGAAGGAAGGCTGCTTATGTAGAACATGTCCATAAACTCACTGTGTCTGGACTTTTGATAATAAAAATATTTGAGACAGTACTAGAAAAGGAGTAATGGGGGAAAAGAGAAAGTAAAAAAAAACATTTTTTTTATAATCTATAAGCTCTGCCTCCACATTATCTGACACCTCAAACTTTGCGGGCAACCAGACAGACTGTCAGTCTAAGACAATTTGTCACGCAGAGCCCTGCTGGGTCTCCAGTTTCAGACACTTTGGCGCAATGTTTGCCCCAATGACAGGATTGTCAGAACTATTTGTCACAGCTTTGTGTAGTGATCAGATTGGTTGCACTCTCTGTGGCCCCTTCTTCTTCTATCCACAATAGATGGCAACAGTAAAAGCCTTGGCTTAATCAAATTATGAGTTTTCTGTATGGATGTTTGTTTCTTCCTTTCCAACTTCAATGGCATATGACGACATAGGTACACAGACAGTCACAGCCTGTTGAAGTATTGCACAAGGCATTGCAATGTCACCTTGACTGCTCATCTAACTATCTCAACTATTTGGGTTTTGTACTGAAATTCATGGTTCATTGAGACTAAATTCCAATTTCTTTAATTGTCCCTTTTATTTTAGCAGCACCAGCAGGTTGACTTGTGTGGCTTAAACAGCTATTAGCCTTAAATGCTATAAAACGTTGTACAGATATTTCAGTTAAGCATGTTCTCCTGAACATGACAGCCTTAAACATGGTAGAATTTCTGCAGATGCTTAGTCTTTTTGTTATGTAGTAACATGTTTCCATGACAAAGTGCATGTTTTATGCTAGAGAATTAAAGCAATATTAATAAATTTTTGACCACCTGGGGACAGCAGAATATGCGTAAGCACAACGCTAACATATTACGTCGCAAGGTTGACATGGCTTAAGTTCTAGCAAACAGGTACCTCATTTTTTTAAATAATATTTTATTCAAATATTGACCATTCGTTTTGCTGTGAAAATATAGTATCATACATATTACATGCAGAGAGAGGGGTAATAAGGGTTTGCAGGATATCCATGTCACTCAATGTGATGTAAAACTCAATAGGGATTTGTTTTCTAGTCCTTCCCACTTCCTCTGTAAGGTAAATGAATTATTTTTGAATTATTGGATTACCATACAGAAACAAATATAAGCCTTGTGTGTATTTGACACTCCATATTCACTTTGCAGCATTCAAGGTCCCAGTCAGACAAACAAATAAACACCTGAGTCATTCTTTTACACCCTCTTGACGCAGGTCTGGGCCATTTCAGCAAGGTGACACATTAGCTTAAATACCATTGTTATTAAAAAGAAGTCTGCATTATAACAAACTAGCAGCAGCTGCCATCAAATGCACAGTTTGTTAATGGAAAACCAATGACAACCCACTTCGCTTTAACTGCGGGTTGTTTGAATCTCTCTTTCTTTCCTATTCATCCATTTATTTCCTGTTCTTAATTGTTCTCCTTTAACTCTCATTTCAGAAAATGAGCTGTATTAAATTAACAGCGTTGGCATCCACAGGGAAATCAATAGAAGAGGAGGCCAGCATTATATAACGTCTCTGTTTCACATATACATATATTTTATATTGAACAGGAGAAAGTTATATCACATATATTGATTTTCTACCTCTAAATTTTTTATTTTTCTGTATAGATCAAATGAATCTAACTGACTTTTAGTTGTAAAAGTTGTTTAAGATATCGGATTCTTAGGATTTGTTAGTGCCAGGCAAAGTAAACACAGAAACACATCACTGCTGTAAATCTATCAATACACAATACAAGTGCTGACTTTTATATGTCATGATAATGACATATAGACTAACCCTATTACACAACATACAATGAGAAAAGTTATGCAATGACAACATGGTGCTGCTCACTTAGCAGTTGATTTGAGGCAGCACCCTCTCACCTAAATGGCCATAATGCTGTTTTGGCCCATTTACTGTTCAGCTTCACATTATATATGTGAATTTGAAAAACTGGCCATTTGTAAGCATTCAAGTCACAAGGCCAAAATATTCAAAAGAAAAATTGATCCATATTTCTTTTTGTGCATATCTCTATCTTTAAAGCTACACTTCATAATATTAACTGAAATTCAAAGCAAGTTCAGAAAGTGACAGTATCAAATAGCCTAAACTAAAACTGAATACTGCAAGTGTGCGCGGAACAAAATGGGTCTCTGATCCACATCTCCCAACAATTACAGTATAGGCTAATATGTTGCTCTTAATACATTTCAAAGGTAGTACTATTTTACTGCCCTCAAGTTATAAGATTTAAAGATATTTCATAGAAGTCACTTGGGTCAATCTTCTTGTGTACAGTGGATACTTGTACCAGGTTTCAGGGCAGTCCAGTTTCAAGAGTCACTAACATATTTCAGTAAAATTAGAACTATCAAAGGAAAGGTCACAGGTTCATCAACATTTAATTCCATCTCAGGAGGCTGCAAAAACCTGTACTAAATTTAATGTCTATCTCTATCTGTCCAGACCACTAATGAGTCTAGCTCCAGCAGTGGTCTAATTACAGTTGTGGAGTCCCTTCAGTCTGTCAGACTGTAAAATCTGTAGCCCAGTCATCAGTCTCTGATGTCTGCAGTCTGTTACACTGTCATCAGCTTACCAGATCCTCCTGTTTGCTATGTGAAATGGGCATCCTTCTCCTTCAAGGTATCTTGGTAGGGGTAAGTATCCAACCTTGATTGCTTTTCCACAGGGGCTCAACAAGGCTCCATCCTTGGTCATCTTCTATTCTCTATCTATACCACATTCCTAAGTTCCATCATCCACACACTAACGCTAACCCTGGCTGATGTGTGACTGTTGGTGTACAGATAGAAGCTAAACAACAAACATACTGCTAAAAATTACAATGTTACAACCCTCCATTAATGAATGAATAATGACATTTAAGAATTTGGCTTAAGCCTTTAACACGGTTCATGGTGGTCATTTCTGTCTGTGCACGTGCGTGAATCACTTTACATATTATTGTATTTGTTAGCAAAGCTTCCACTGAAAAGATGAAAAACTGTGGCACATGGAAAATCTGATCAGAAATGTCATAGTTCAGTAATATTTCCACAACAACAGTCTGGTAACACTTTTTAAATTTTAAATTAATTTGATTATCTCTTAGCATTCTCTTTCTCTGCAGTGGTTTAATGGCAGCCGACTAGAAAATTAGTGCCACCTGCTGTTTACTGTGATGAGGTCAACTCCCAATATTTGCATAACAGTAGCTGAGAGAAACACAAATTAGTATTTTCTTTTGTGTATTTTCTGGAACTTCACTGAAACAGGGCTGTGGAAATGATAATGATATTTTCATTATTTGTACTAGTTTTGGTTTTACTGCTTATAATATTTTTTCTCTATTTTGCTGTGCTTGATTGTTGTATCCTTTCATTTTCATTTTGTTTTACATGTTACATTGTTAATTTACTTTTTTATGGTCGCCTTTTCGAGTATGCTGTGTAGAGTGTTCCTCCAGTATGATATTATTTTTGGTTATGTTGCATCAATGACAGCAGTGAATTCCAAGTATTTTTCTCCTAAGAGCTAAGCTCCTGACTCAATAAGCACCTGCCCAACCACTCTCATCACACTACATCTACTTGTCACCAATAGCTGTTATTTTCCCTATCACTAAATAAACACTTGCAGATTTGATGTTTGAGTGGAAACTCCCTTCATTAATAACATACTAACGTCTACAACTGCAGTGTGCTGCAGAACCACACAGAAGCTTAAGAACATTCAAGTGGCACAGTGATTACAGCCTCGACTCAGTGCTGTATTGCAGTCTTATTATGCAGGAGGAGCGCAGCAGGAAGACAAATGGCGGAGTTAATGATGTCACTCCTTCAAAGGAATGAATTTATGATGTCATGTTGTGATAAATTTCTTTTGGTTGGCCTGTTTCAGGTGATTTGTGATTCTTGGAAGTGCCAGGGAGGAGAGAGAAATGCACTGGGCTTTCTAATAGGATCCTCCTGGATCACATCTTCACACCAGTTTTTGCCTCAATATTGATTTCTTTTATTGTTAGTAGTGACTTATGTATATTTTCTAAAATTAATTTTCTACATAAAATTATATCTTATATTATATATTATTATTGTCCTGCAAAGCTTGTAGCAGGGTTGTTATGATGACAGGTGTATGATTCAATGACCTCAATTTAGTTCACGTTAGTTCTTTGGGGGTTTGGGGTAATAACCTACACTCTAAGTGTTGTCTTATAACAAGAAAATATCAGATTAGCAGGATCTTACTGAGTTGGTGTGTTATCAGGTAGCCACTGTTAAAATGCGAGGGAACCCACCTGAGAAAGGTGAAATACAACCAATTCCAAAGTTGTGACTCTTTGCAAATCTCATGGACTCATATTTTATCCACAATAGAAAATAAAAAGCATACCACATATTTAAACTGACAAAATGTATTGTTTTTTTTAAATAATGTAATTTTGAAATTGATGACAACAATACATATCATAGCATACATATCAAGATGGGACAGGCCCATGTTCACCACAGTGTACCATCCTCTGTTCATCAACAGTCTGTAAATGTCTGGGAACTGAGGAGATTAGTTAAGAATATTGTCCCATTCTTGCCTTATATAGGATCTAACTGCTTAAGAGTTCTGTGTCTTCTTAGTTTAGTAGAGAGGGACCTTCGAGGACACAGTGCTCATGGTTTGCAAAAGGAATGTCAGATTTTGATTCGTCTGACCACAAATGAGCTTTTAAATGAGCTTTGGACCAGAGAAGACCACAGCATTTCTGGATCATGTGGCTTTTTCATTGCATGACAGAGTTTTAACTTGTATTTTCTGGATGGCATGGCAGGTGCAGTGCCATCTGAAGATCATGGGCATCCAATTTCTGTTTAGTCTGTTGCACACAGACATTTCTCCAGATTTTAAATTATGTACTATAGATGATGATATATTGAAAGTCTGCAATTTTATGTTGAGGAGCATTATCCTAAAATCAATTAGCCAGTTATGACCAGTGCCATTTGGTGATAACAGCACCACAACATCTAGCTTTGAGGTGTGGAGTCGGCGGCCAACGGCTGGACTCTTTCATAATGCACTGATAGCCTGACAGTCTGCTTCTGGTAAGTAGGAAGCACATGACAGCCGTGCAACAGAATCCTCAAAAGGTGACATTTTCCTAAATTGTAAGCTAGAAGCTGTAGTACTAAGTGTGCAAAAATGTCAATGTAGCCCTCAGTTCAGGAGCTCCTCAGCTTTACCGAACTCACCGTTGACCCACAGCAAAAGCTTCACTACGTGTGACCAGGATGTCTGCTGAATATGTGCCTGCCTACTTAGTGTCAGATTAAAATTAATAGACACAGATGTACTCCACAGCTTAGGATAATCATGTAGCCCTCAGGGCAGTGAGGAAAGAAAACCACAGCCTAAATATCTCATTAATTCTAATTCAGAGAGGTCACAGTGAGGTTTTGCCTTGGTGGCACTGACATTTTAATCAGAAGTCTGCCCAAGTCTCCATTAATAGAATAATGGAGATTATGACAGCAGGCAGCGGGTAATAATACCTTAGCACTTTGGAGTCAGGTTTTCACAGTATCTGTTCTCTCTGGATCCCACCTGTGTGAAATATCTCCCTACTGATCAGTGCCCTGCTGATGCCAAGTTTTTACTCTGTGACTTCAGAAAATTAAATTTATCAAATTAGGTGTTTTTAAATGACACACATTTAAAGTAAAAAGGAGATGTGCTGCAGAGACACATCCACTCATTTAAAAATCCAGCTTTCCTAACACAAAGAGCCTTTGAACCTATATGGGCTATGTTTTTATTTCAATCTCTCAGTCTTTGTGTGTATTTCAAGGGAGAGCATTTCACTTTCACGGCGCACCATTAACAGCATATGGGCTATTGATGTGATGTGCTGCAACACTGAGTATGAGAGCGATGTGAAAAGTCTTTGGTGAGACTGAGGTATTCATGCTTAGCCCATGCTTAATTTCACAGTTTCAAAGCTAATTAGCAAAGGCTGCATAATGATGGCGGCAACCTTTACTAATGGGAACATGTTCAAAAGGTATGCAAGTGTAACTGACACAACAGCAGTAATGTATTAAATGTCTATTATTTCTATTAACAGTATCCAAATCAATGCATATGTAAGTGGAGGAGTTTGGCAAACTTGAAACTTAGGTCCTTGTGATGCTCAAAGAGTATCATATTCTGTATTAGGATTCTGATGAGCAGCTACAGAAAATAACACACATAGAATTATCCACCAGCAAGATGGCTCTTTAAAGAGGGAGTCAGTCATAAGGAATAAAGCTTCTTGTTGGCCAAACAAGATAACATTAATCTTAGGTATGATTTCAAAGTTTTAATAAGTATTGTCTGCAGGTAAGGATCTTTTCAGGTTAAGAAAGAAAGAACGTTTTTTAACATCTATTTATTGCTGGAAAAAGTGTGACAAGCATTAAACACCACAACTAGATCAAAAAAGAGAAATGTGGAATAAAAACACACACTGTGATTGGATTGGGTTACAGATGAGTTGCAACTTGTAGATTGTCAAATAAAACTGTAGACGATGAAAGAAGCAGGGTTCAAGCTAGTTGACAAGAAGTTTGTGTGCAAAATAACTGATGTTTGTGCTACCAGTTATGGTGAAGGCTGGTATGCCCTGGTATGCCTCTTGTAATAATAATAATAATAATAATAATAATAATAATAATAATAATAATAATAATAAAGGAAAAACTGGAACCAAACTGGTATTACATACAGATAGACTA
>OMLM01014653.1:0-11692 GCA_900302695.1 Helostoma temminkii
ATGTATATACACACATATATAAATAATTATATATACAGCTATAATTATGATTATAATTATAGCTGTGAATGTGTATACTGTACATAAATACATACAGTACATGATACATAAAAAATTACTGGTTAATGTTAATATTTTAATTTGACTATTACTGCAACTGCTGTTGTAGCAGCAGCCCAATATCTAATAAGACGAGATAACAGTTAATGGAAAGTGATTTTTCAAGTGCACCTTAACATTAATAACTGTGCTTCTGCTACTGTTGACATCAGGCTTTCACTCTCAATAACCCTCAATTTCACCAAAAAATCCATAACAGAAACACATGAAATTAAGTGGGGTGTCGGTGATGTGCGCAGTTGTGATGTTAGAGTCCAGATGGGAGTTTGTTTGGCATGTCATCTCTCTGTCACCACAACAGCTGATAAAATACCATGAGATGAACAAGGGCCAACAAAGAAAAATTAATTCATTAACAAGAAATGCAAAATCTACTGGTGCTTGATTGACTATATCCATACAGTAAGTACATGAAGAATATTTATGGAAACATCCAATAAATTACATTTTAAACTAAATTATTTAAATTAATATAAACATAAATTTTAAAACTCCTACTAATATTGTTATAACTGCTGGTCATTACTGCAACTCTCAGTACCAGTACACAGAGTATCACAGCCAGGGGGTTTGGCCTGTTGCTTAAAGAAGCCATCCATCAACAAAATGACCCAAACCTTAGCTCCGTCTTGCCGACATTCTGTGGCTGACCCTGACCTCACCATGGATAACGGCGTCTTGTCAAATATGGTCTACATAAATAATAGATCACATCACATGATTTAAAAAGAACCATATATTTGTAACAGTTTTTTAGTCTGCCCATTTTCTTTTTCCAGTCAGGCAGCTCAACCTCAGCACTTTCAGTTCTGTGACAACACAAAGGGTACAGCAGTCTGCACTTTACACCGGATTTCCATATTCTGATTCATGTTTTTGCACTCCTAAAATGAGACAGCCTGCCCACACAACGACTTAGGAACATCAAAAGAGCCCAACTTCTGCCCTCCGATGAATATCTTACAACATGAGGTACTGCAGGGGGTAAGACCTGACAAAAAAGAAAACACCAAAGCAAATAAAACAAAAGCAGCTGAGCCAGAAGCCATTGGGCAAGATTTTGAATTATGCAGAGAGTCTGTATGGAGGCGAGTTCCTGTTAAGACCAGGGAGAGAGGGAAAATAAAGAGGAGCCTCAGTCCTGAGTTAATGGCTGGAGCCAGTGGATTGAATTTCAGAAGATAGTGGCACCAGCTATCAATTTTAGCCCAGATAATCAATACGAAATATGGTCTCCATGTTACTGCTCTGCTGCACTGGATTATGTCAGAGAGGCTCGAGAGCACATCAAAACCTTTTTAAACATCCCAACATACAAATAACCCTCGTGAAAATCTACTTTTTCCAGAATTCTGAGCAACTGTCTTGCAGGGGGCTGAGATTAAAAACGTGGCTGAAGGGCATCACTACAGGAATTAAAGGAGAGCAAAGCAATACTTCTTCCATGTATAAATTAAACTGGGGCATATTGTTTCAAATTTGTAATACATAGAAGATCCGGACTGTACGTGTTATCTTTATAAAACACGCATTATCCAAGTCCTGTGATCTTGGTTTTAATAATACTTTTTTCCTAATCACAAGCCAATTAAGTAATATAATTTTTTAGCGGTTTGACCTTCAGTTTTAAGGCGAATAACAAAATGACTCAGCTCTAATATCTTGACCTTTTGACAGGCATTCATAAAAAGTCAAATTTCACTGCAAATATTCTCATTAATAGAAAGGTTTTCTTATTCAAGGAAGTGGCTGTGACAAAGTTGTCAGATTTCTTAAAATAAAAAGGGCAAATAATTTCCAACCTATACCTGTACAAGTCTAAAAGGTAACTTAACTTTATGAAAAATATTTTGCCCTTATACTGAACAATATAGCTATATTGCTCTCTGGTGATGTTTTTCCTCACATTTTTCTATTTGTTCAAATTAATTAATGCATTCATGTGCAAAAGTACAATGTTTTAATTAAGTATATTTTTGTGTAACAAGCTGTCATATTTTGACCAAAAATAAAAATAAAAATTTGATGTTGATAATCTCTATAAAGCTGTGGTTTGTGTTTGTTGTTGTTCATCCAGCTACATCACTGTTAGAGCATGGCTGATGGATCTTTGAAGCCAATAACAATATATCAGGCAATTATTATTATTATTATTATTAATTCCATCTGGCATCTTGCCTAGATTTGACAATCCATAATGTAGAGAGACAGGAAACATATGTAGAGAGATTAGTAGACATGCAGAATTGAAGGTGTTGCAGTTATGTATGTAATAATCATTAGCATACTTGGTCACACCTAATTTTACTTGTTATGGGGTAAAATTTGAGTATCCCTAACCATTCAGGAGTTTTGACCAAGATTTTTTTGTAGGGTAATGTTAACGTTTGAAAAACATCTTAAACATGAGAAGAACATAAGTGCGCTCCATAACACTTCATATTGAATGAAGTACAAACAACACAAATACAGAATAAATACTTTCGTGTTGATTCTTCACTTTGTGACTGATTCTACTAATGTTAACCTGTCACATTAGCATCATTTCAAACATGGCAACAATCAGCTCCATCATGGAAAATATAATATACTGTATAACCATGGGAAAATACTCTAGTCTTCTAGTCTTCTGTCCCACACAGTCTATCAGTGAGCTTTATTTTTAGGTGTCTTAAATGCAGTGGGAAAGATGGAAAAGTACCACTAAAGGTGAAGGGGGACAGAATGTAAGCTTTAGTCCCTAATGGCTTTTATTTAGTATTGAAAGGACGAGAGTACAAGCGTCTGCAGCCCCCAGAGACCTGGCTACAGGGTAAACACTCTGCAGGTAATGGCACTGAAACAACTGAGTGGCCTCAGTATCATTGCTCATCTCTGCTGAGGCTTTGACATACGGAATAATGGCAGTGACCGCTGATGTAAAACTGAAGCTACATTAGCTGTTCTTTTCTTTTCTGATTTGTCTTTTGTTTTGTTTTTCAACACTGATCATCTTGATCATCATCATCATCATCACTTAGTCTTTCGTAACTTTACAAAATACATTTTTGAAGTAATATTGATTGTGGTACAAGTGTTGTCTGTACTGTGGTGTGTACTGTAGTCATGGTATGGAGGAGCCAGTAAGTCATATACTTTACTGGTAAATGGAAATAAATAAGTCAATAGAACAAATGCTTAAAAAACTTGAAGTGACTTACGTGTGGTCTCTTCTTCGCCTAAGCTCTTATTTCGCTTGACAAGACTTTGCTGACTTTCTCAAGAACCAGTGACATTTTAAAAGCCTGTTGGTTGCAGTACTGATTTTTGTGCTTGGGAAAAAAAAACCTTTACTCTTTTTCTTAGTAAAGGTACAATAGTTCAGATTCCATGTTTGCACTTTGGCTCCTCTTCGCTAGAAAACTGAGAATTACACCTTGAGGTTTAAAGTTTCAGTTAGATGTCCTAACTGTGAGTTTGCTGTAACTCAGTCAACCATAAAAGTGAGTCATGACTGCTGCGTAGTTGGATGACTCCCAAAAATATAACCTCTATCATATTAACAGATTTGCAACAACCTCATATCTCAAATACAGATTTAAAAGCTCATGATATTAAAACACAAACGTCTAGTTTTAGAAACAAATGATAATGGAATGTTCAACAAAAAATGCTACAAATAAAATATAATTGAATATGGCTGTGAGCAGCTGTTAGCAGTGTCTGAGCCCACGGGGCAAATGATTTGACAGTGACAAAATGTGCTAAATTAATCATTTTGGGAAAGTTCAAGTCCTGCAACTACATGTAAACTGGTACTGGAGGTAGAACAGTTTAAATCAAATTGCCAATTTGACCAAACAGTGGATTCAGATGGGCCCAACAGAACGACTGCCTAACCTACTCAGAACGATGTCAGCCATTTCTTCCTAGAGGATAGCATCTATTAGAGAACCCAAATAACAAACATTTTGCAATATAATGCAACAGTCTATAGCCTCATTATTTTCTAGAACTAGATAAAAAAATGTCACTGACACAGTCTGAACAAATGTCCTGTAATGTCGATCAGATTTTACCGCTCAGAGTATTATTATATACATTTTTTAGGTTACAAGATCTGATAGTGTATGTATTGAGTATGTGATTTACCTTTGCAATATCATTATACAAAAAAATGCAAGTATGCACTTAACTGAATTATAAATTAGACATTGAGTTAAGCTTATCTAACTAATGAAGTTAACTATTAAGTTAGATAATGTTAGTTATGTTCAACTTACATAACTTAGTTAAATGCAATCTTTCATTTTCTGAGTGTTTATTACAGATAAGACATTGCAGCAATATGTACAGGAAAACTATGAAAATCAACTTAATTTTTTTTTATATTCAAATTTGTTGAGATGCAACTGTTATACATTATCATTGTGCCTGCAGAATAACATTCTTTTTGGTAAAATAATAATAATAAAAAAACAGAAAAGATAAAATTCATCATTCCCTGTTGATTTGTGTTTCTTACTGTCGGCATGAACATGGACGCTGTTAAGGAAAAAGCTTTTTCTCTGGGTGAGCAGTGACATAGTGATGCTACTGGCTGCAGGGATGTTAAGCCATAACAGAATGGTGGAAAGCAATAAAAACTAAATTACGACAAAGCTCCACATTCGGCACTCAAGATCTGCTCATTAACAATTGAAGCATCACAGCTTATCATTTATTTCATTTCTTATTACAGAGTAGCAGTGTTTCCAGTCTCCCTCTTTCATGTCTTTTGGTGACTTTATGGATTCTGGTCAGCTCAGCCTGCAGCTACGTGCCGCTTCAAGGTAGACGGCTAATCAAGATGAGTGTCGGGGCAGGGCTGAGATGAACTGAGGGGGAGGAGGCACAAATAATACATTTCCTGTCTGTGACAGAACTGAATGCATATTTACTTTTAAAGGGACTGTTCACTCAATAAAGAAAATAAAACACACTTTTTCAGTAAAGCATAGTTGCCATGTAATCGATGGAAATAAGTAAAGCCAAGTGAAAAATTACTTACCTATGAAAATAAGTAAAGAAAAGCCAAGTCATAAGCTGAACTGACCCTTTAAATACAGTACATGGTGTAATATCTGAGAGAATATTTTAGAGTGCAGTGCATGTATGTTTATTTTTTTCCTGTAGTTCTTATATCCTCTGCCCAATACAATATCTATGTGCTTTGTGCTTGTTCCAGAAACAGTTACTTTGGATTTAATCAGCTGGTCTGAAGGAAAGAGGCTCTGGGATCTTAGTGCACAAGTCAAGGACCAGGGGAGCCATTATCTCTGTGTGATGAAGTTATGTGCTGTATCTCTGCTCTCAACACAGATGCAAGCCTAACAAGACCGTGTATTAAAGCCAGGGCAACCAGCCAAGTGCCACATTTCTGCACTGTGAACAAGAAGTGGACATTTAAATGTAATTTTTTAATTAGGAGAAAAAACAAAATTAGAAAAGCTAAAGAGAGGTTTAAGTACCTTTTGTCCTACACAATTATTGCTGAATGTTGTTACAGGAACTCAAGTACTGCTTAGCAGTTTTACAGTTTTAGTTATAAGACTCAGTTTGACATTTGATAACTTTAAGTGCCTTTACACATATTCTTTTCAACTTAATATACTGTACAGTCACTTTATTATATTATCCAGGCTCAATCTGTAGTCTAATAACTGCAGTGCCTTTTGTAGAAAGTTGAATGAATATTGTGTATATATAAGTGATATACTGTCAGATTGAGTCTGAATATGTGTGTCCTTTTTTCTAGTTTTTCTATACATTTTCAAATAAATTCCTAGATTTGAGTCTTTTTATAGACTCATAGCTCAGGCTATAAACTGACTAGAAATTCATTTTTCAACAAATAACAGCACTTTTTTTAGAAATAGTGTGTGGAAAGAATATTGGAGCAATTTTTGTTTTGTTTTGTTTTGTTTTTAGTGGTTGCATCACGCTGTATTTCATCCACCTGAACTGAAAACATGTTCCCCTGCTGATGGGATTCTGTCTCATAACCTCATCTTTCACCATGTCAGCAATTTCTTTATAGGCTGGGGAATGAATGGATAGACTATCCCATAGACCTGTACTGTGGCATAAACAGAACAACTGAAATACTATCTTGTTATATTTACAAGGCAAATTTAAAGTGGTGTTTTTCTTTTTAATGGACAGGACACAGTTTTAGCTTTGATGGAATATTTGCTGTGAACTACAGACGACTGGTATAGAGCTCAATCCCAGAGAAGGTTTTACATTTTTCGCGTCATTACATTCCTTTAAAATCTAATTTGTTAGCATAAATTTCATGATATATTTTATGAAGATGTATATGAAGATATATTTTATGAAGCTCAGTTTCTGTTTTGCTCAGTTTCTTGTTATAATTACTTCTTCGCACAGAGCAAACAGCTCCAACTACACAATATATTAGTTAAGGTTAATCTATAGTCAACACTTTTTATTCTAATGCTGACCCTGAAACAGGTTCTTTCCCATGCTAATAGTGTGGCCTGCCTGAAAACAGGTTGGCATGCTCAGCACTTTAATGTTGCAAAGTTACCGAGTGGGTAAAAGTTATTGTGGATAACAGCCACCATCATGCACTCACAAAAATGTATTATAACCTACAAGGGTTTCCTCGAAATAGATCACCAGATGAATGAACAATCAACTATACCACTGACAAAAGGGTTTAAAAATAGCTATTCTTTGTTATTCTATTATATCAGACAGTGTGCCTCCACCTAAATACAAGTGCACTTAGGTTGCCACTATTGTGCAGGTATTCTATAGCTGAATGATCGCTGGCTGGGTATCATATTACAGAAGAAGTCTTCATTATCAGATAACAATTGCTGGTAAATGGTAACAAATAGAGAGCCCAGTAGTGGAAATGAGGCTAGATAAGATATAATAAAGTTATACTGGCCTTGTGCATTTACAACTGATCCAATTATAGCCTAATGTTCAAGATTACCCAGTCTGTGATCAAATAAAAACCACTTTCCAATAAAAGTACACCTAGTCCCAGCTGTAATTGCAACGCATTCACTATGCCACTGTAATTAAGCCTATGTAGTTAAATGATGTTGCGTACAATGACCATCCTACATCCTAAGCAGCAGTGTAAAGACTTTTGTTGTGTCAGTGTATGAGAGCAGAAATGGGAAACTTGCCAATTTCCTAGACATTGTTCATGCAGCATGTTTTGGGCATCAACTCATAAAGCCTTCAGTTCAGTAAATTCCATTAGATTGATGGGTGTGTATGTGCACAAACAAAAATGTTAGAATATTGTTGAATGTGCAAAGGGGTGCAACAAACTGTGACACTGTCTACGTAGTACAGAATTCTTAGATGGCTGCCAGTGCTCATACAGGATTATCCTTTGGTGGATTTCCACATTATACATTTCATCTCTTCCTGCAGAAGCCACACTGCACAATAGCAAGCTCAAGCTAAACAACATTATTGCTCAAGGAGCGATCCCACAGGCTGGATAACAATGTCTTTACCTTCTAGTTTGTTTTTTTTAACCCATTTTATGAGCAGACATTTATTGGCTTTGAATCCTATTGAAAATGTTTAACTATTGTGTTTTTAGTTAGGATCCTCCGGCATCCGTCCAAAGAACAGCAAGTACATTTCTGCCACAAATGCAAATCAGTTTATTTAAGTCAGGGGTTGGAACACCACTCTAATAGACAGGGGTGATTACTGGAGTAAGACTGAGCTAAACAGTAAACAAATTGGTTTTGTCCATCAAATCCAAACAATGCTCAAATATGCTATTTCTGGCAGTTCATCGCTAAGAAGGATGCCTTTTACATTAAATATAATTAGTCAGAATTATTGTTAAATTAAATTAGAATTATTTATACCTATTACGCTTGCAATCAGAAGTTTACATACACTCATGAACACGAATGGCATGAAAATATTGAGCTTTAAATCCTACGCACCAAATTTTTTATTTGTGAAAGAAAAATTGACTATGCTTTGCTTAGAGGATCAGTGAGCGCAGTCACACGTGAAGCCATATGCAATGATGCACTTCACTGCAGAGTGCAAGCTCATGCTGTACCTCAGACATCTACATTTTCACAGAAACCAAACAGATCTATGGTAAAAGCATCAGCAGTATGAATCTAGAAATGAATGGATTTGTAGTTTACTAACAGTCATTACTGGCAAGGAATGAAAGTATCTGTGAATCCTTAAACAAAATCCACCACACAGTACATACTAACATTGTGCTGCCATTTTAGATCATATTTCTCCTAATAATATATGTGTAAAGACATTACACACTGTACCTTTAACATGTGAAATTAATTTTATGAAATTATGGAGTTTCACATAACAAAACTGTGAATATTCACAGACAAAAGTGCACTATGCTGACTTTATACCACACGTGGGATACAAAGGGAGGTAGCTGTGTTTTTCTTTCATGACCTCAAATCACTATGTGCCACTTCATCCAAACCTGCCAATTGTAGTGCAACAGAACAATCACCACATAATGGAGTTTAGTGAAAGACATGTATACACGCTAGCAAATTAGCTCAGGTCATTTAAAGCCAACTTGACATTTTTTAATAAGATGCAATAAATCTGTCACATGTGACAAAATATCAACTGCTAAAAGAAAGGAGTAATGATGGTGGGAAAGAGTAATGGTTCTGTGCTTCAACTGGCTTTTCTGACTGTCATGGTGGTTGTTCAGAGAAATTACAGAGGTTGAAAAAGGAAAATATTTGTGTCCAGGTTTTTGTTGTCTTTGGTCATTGCCATTGCCACAAACACCCACCATATATCATATAGACTTGAACCATAATTTGTGCAAAAAATAACTGCTAGGATTTTGACAAAATAATTCAATAACGTCTCAAAGCATGTAACAAGGAAGCAACAGTGTTAAGTTGTTAACGTAGGACAGCAGTTAGTATTTGGCAAGAGATTTAATACTTGCTCTATTAACATTTCCCTGAGGAAACACCAACTTGATCCACAAGTACAGTGAAAATATTTACAGTACTGAAAATAATATACCAGGTGGAGAGGGGAAAGAAGCAGATCGCAAAACAACTCATTTTTTCTATGTACCTACAGTCTCTCCCTGTTCACCTGGCCAAGCAAATATCAAAACAATGAACATCAGTTGACTTTTCATTCTATTTGAAACATAATACAGCAATAAAAAAATACAGACTTCCAGTGTAAACTGGGAAAAAGCACATTACATCCTGCCTCGATCTGGTCGAGGGTTAAAGAGCAGAATCTCTATTATCCCTGTGGATTTGTGAGAACTAAAAAAAAAAACCAAAACGTCATGTTCACACTGCCCACACCCACATTGTACCATCAATATTTTGTACCTGCCTACAAAGCTCTGCGTCTGTCGGCAAACAAGACCGCCTCCTCATCCTCTCCAGAGGCTCATTAAAATTTGAGTACCAGCTCCCCTTGTCAAACAGAGAGTGCTTTTCTTTTGGGGCCTAGCAGTCCAATAAATATGATGAACCTCAGCTGGAGTGACCTGTGCAACGCAGCAAATGACTTCATGAAAGGATAGAGGGGAAATTAGATGACTGACACCTCACTGTGGGCCATCTTTCTACTTTAAAGCTGGCTTCTTATTGAACAGAAAGTTCATCACCCATCACATCCTTTTACCCTTCATTAAGCAAAAAGGTACAAGTAGATATTGTAGAACTGAAGTAATTCCTATGTCTAGTCCACTCTTTTCCCAGCCTTCATGCATTTCTATGTATTCTATATAATATGACAACATATTTTATCTATTACAGTATTTGCTTAATATGATGGATTATGAAGTCGGAAACATTGCCTCTACACATAGGGGATTGTGAAGAAACATCTTTCCTCCTGTGTCTCCTGAGAACAATGTTGAAAATGAAATCTGAACATAGAATATAATGTGAGAGTGATGACCTGACCTGGCGAATCTCTTCTCAACATAGCCTCCACATCAAGCTCACTGCTATGATTTAAATACGTTGCAGAAAAAACAAAACAAAAATAACCTTATCTTCATTAAAAAGGCTCTAACTCCTTCCAGCCTTTGTGCAACCTATGTGGGTGGTAGTTTAAAAATGGCTACATGTGTATGACTTACCTATATGATGAGGACACCACCAGTAACCACAGGTCAACAGCATATGGAGATGAGAAGAGAAAAAAGGAAATTAGAATTGGTTGGAATAAATAAATAAGAGAACAGAGTTCAAATTCACAGAGTGAACAGATTTACAGCCCTAAGGAGCATAATATTGTCATCCTGAGACTGGCAATGATCACACCTGCCTCCTCCATCATCCACTTCTGGAGGCCATCTGTGACTCACTGGAAAGACACCTCTCACATGGTTATAACAGTGTTCCTTTACACTCAATTTGTGGCATTTTCAGCTTCAAATGTCAACAACAGCTTTGTGTTGGTAATTATTTTAGCATCTATAAGAATAGTATAAAGTATAATTTGTTATACTGTATATAGTTATTATTGTGGAAATTCATGATTTTATATCTGAACTTATCAAATTGAATAACTGGTTCTACCTCAAAATAAAACAGTATGTAAATTTACTTGCAAATCACTGATGTAAAACTATGTCTGACTATAATCTAATTTCTAGAATCTTATATTATTACACAGGCTGATCCTCAAAGTCAAAACAACTCTAAATGGAAAATGATTACTTGAATAGGTAAGGTGGGTTTTTTCTATTGGTTATGAACATTTATGTGCGTTTTGAGAAGGTTGATAATTGCTGAGAACAGATTCCTGGCAACATGATCTCATTGGGACAATTAAACAGGCTGTACACGCATGCAGACAAGTCAAATCATCCAAATCACCTATCTGAATTATCAAGTTATCAAACAGTCCAAGGGCTTACTCACTTAAGCTTTAAAACAGTCCAGAAATGTATATACCTTAGCCCTTCTTAGAGCTTGCTTCATCATTCACAGAAAGTCATTGTGAACAGTTTTTCTCCCACATATTGTCTCTTGAGGTATACTTTTGCTTCCCCTACATACAGGAATGTGCTATCCAAATAATTACTTTTCTGAGAAGAACTAGATTTTATCGCCTATGCCAGCTTAGCATTATATCAAACAATTCTCAGAAATAATTAGCAAGCTTGAACCACAGCAGGAATGTGAAAAAATAAATTGCTGTTGAGAGCCATTTGCAGACTGTTCAGAGAGGAGAAGTTGTCTGGATAAGGAGGAGAGTGACTTTTTTGCAGACTGGTACCTAACAGTTAGCAGTAGATGTTTTATACATGACCACGGTATTAACACTAATTTTCTTCTTTAAACCAGATATCATACTAAGATTTCATTTTTTTAAAAAGTACCACTGAGCAACAAAGATTCTTATAGCGAATGAGTCAGACCTACAGGGCAGATTGGATTTTAAATGGATGCAGTTGAGACAGACATAATAAAGCTAACAACCATTCTGAAGACAGCACAACAACAGGGCTTTTAAAAGTGGCCCACAGGTGTCCTCTGCCAAAAGGTTAATG
>OMLM01014654.1:0-11076 GCA_900302695.1 Helostoma temminkii
GGGGTGGGTGGGCATGAGAGGTGTCCGGCCGATTGGGCAACACGTTGTCTGAGCTGCAGATATTAAGAGAATAGACAGCACAAAAGAAACAGCTCTAGTGACTGAACAGGGAGACGAACTGGAACGGTATAGCATAAGCTGCTTTGATGAGTAGGGTGTTAGTGTATTAGCTGGCCTGTCGCCAAATACAGAAGAAAAAATAAGAGAAAAAAACTGCATTTAAGGGTGGGTGGTGGGCACCAAGCTTAGCACACAGTCAGCTTAGTGCAATTACAAAGACAAGCACAAAGAAACAGCAAACAAACGTAAAGTTTTTTGCCAAAGGAAAATAATACAGTGCGTAGGACTCCCTCTGTGATCACCTTGTGTCTGCACACTGCATGGAGCTGTGAGGATTCGTCGCTGGAGCCAAAGTGCTGTTCTGCAGTTTAAAATAATATCAAGCTAAGCTGATACTAAATATCGCCTGACTGCTGCATATGGAAACCCTACCTGCCTTTGCAATATAACTTTGCGCCTTGCGTGTCCTACAGTCAGCCCAGGGCAGTGTGAAACAGACACAAAACCCTTCCGTCGGCTGAAAGAGCCACAGAAGAGCAGGGAACAGCCAACCAAGCCAAGAGCCACATTATATCTTCTGCCACACAGGCAGAGCCAGGGACCATGAGGTGATTATTCATGTGTTTATCTATGATAATCACACCAAAAAATGGTGAAATCAGTCATGTCAAAAAAATAAATAAAATAAATAAAATCATAATTAATGACCATAAGCTGTGAAAGCCAAGCCACAACTATGGGATATAGGAAATATCAGCATGCTTGCAAGGACTTGCAGATTCAAGCTTAGAGCCGTGTACAGAAACAAAACGTCCATACAGTATCTAGACTAAAACCTTTGAAAATTTATTTGAAGACATTATTTCTTAGAAAATGTAAACCACAGCGACATCAACCTGCCAACCACAGGGGGAAGGAAGAAATGTAGAGAGTGAGAAAACATAATATTACCAGAATGTGAAATGAAGGTGCTGACAGAAATAAGACTACAACAAACGTGTAGCTACTACAAGTTAATGAGCATTATCAGCACAGCCAAGGAACTTGATCGCACAGAGCTGAGAATGTTCATGATGGTGATGATAATATAAATAAAAAGGAGTGGATGCATGGAGAAGAGGAGTACATCAATCTGTTGTGACTTACCAAAACCTTTCTCCAGGCGGTGGTGTCACTGACGGGGAGGTTGCAAGCTCTCCAGGCTGCTCGGGGATGAGTGTGTCTGCAGGAGAGCCGGGGCCTTGCATGCCTGGAGGGGTGGATGAGGTCTTTCGTGCCAGTGTGGATGAACCCTTACGAGAGACCCAGGAGGTATCCATTACCCGGACGCCCATACTGAAGGTAAACACATATACAGTCACACATGATGATAAGAGAGCACTATGAGGTGAGTGGGGGCAGTAAGGAAAGACGTGGGAAAAAGGCTTGGTACGGTACCTTTGTATTTTCCTAATGCTGCGTTAGTAGGGGAGAAGAGAGGCAAAAGGGATATGAGGTCAGAAGTACTGCAGGCATGGTTCACAACACCAGAGTTAAACCACTCAGCCACTTAGCATATACTGTGTATGATAGGGAGATGACATCCAGCAGCAGGGAAGTGCTGAAGGAATGTTTCAGAGCTGAGAGGATGTCGAAGCACATAACTAGCTTGCAAATGTTCTGAACGCCACTTCTAGGAGCAGTTTGGTCTTTGAAATGCACAAGCAACTGCCTCTCCCTAACCAGCTCATTACTCTAAACAGATAAATTATATATTCTAACACCCCGTATTGATTATTACTGATTATTGGATAGGTTTAGATTCATGTCTATAATGTTAAAGCTTTACTGTCTTAATTTGATGGGGTATTTTGGTGAAGGCATCAGTTCTAATTCTGCCAGTGATTTTCCACCAGCTGGATGAATGACTCAGGCCAGGTGACGTGCTAGCCAGACTGTGAAGGAGGAGCTGGGTGTGGGAGGATGGGAAGATAGCACTGGAGAAATATTTCCTGAGAAAAAAAAAGGATAACCAGCAACTGTTGCCATAGAGACTATGCCACTCAAGGCAACTCATGTATTGAAATGAGACTTGTTTTCAGTCGCATTTCCCCTCCTGATGAATACTGATAATAAGAGACACAGTTGTGTGTGCTGGGTTTATTCACCTCTGTGACCAATCGTGGCTTTGGACTTACCGGACCACATACTTAAGATTACAAGATGCATAAATATATCACAGAGGTAATGGATTTTTATTGTGCAAGTGCTGCCTTCCTCAAATTCAATATCACATGAGGAGGTGTGGGCGGATAGAGTGAAAAAGAGAGACAAAGTGAAAGGTGGGCAACAGAAGGATGCACTTGGAATCATACCCATCCTTCTTGTAAAACTCCAGCATCATGTTGTCAGTGGCAACACTCAGTGGGCGTCGGCTCTGGTCGTGCTGCTGTTTGCGATCGGATTGGTCCATGTCTGGTGACGGCATAGAGCTGTAGTTGGAGTTGTGGTTGGTGTGTACCGGACTACCATAGCTGCCTGTCAAGTTGAATTCAATCTCTGAAGGATGAGTAGACAAATCATTAATATAAAATATAGCTACAAAATAGCAAACATCCTATGTAGTGCACTATCTAATGAACAGGGAGTGAGGGACTCTCATTTTGGAGTCATATTAGTATGTAAGAGTGTGTATGTGCATCTGTGTGTGTTATGAATGCAACAATTTTAAGATTGGGTGTTAAAAAGAGATATAACTGTCAATAAAAGTGAACATAAGAATACTATTAATATATGACAATGCACAAGTAAGTGAGCCAATCACGTCATCAGCACTAACTAGTCCATATATACAATATAATATCATCATATTCACATACACAGTAAATAGATTTTATACATATCTACACAAAATATAGTACTTACATAATATATAAATCCAAATAGATTTTTAACAGGCTTTCAGTAATTGTTTAGTTTGACATGCTAATTTTAACTAATTGTGGGTCATAATCTCACACTTTTCCCAGCCTGGCTACAAAATGACATACATAGTATGTGATCCTCACCTCCAGGGAAGAACCAGTCAGCATGCTGGATAATGGGCTCAATTATGCCAACAATCTGTAGGGACACAGTGGTCATCATCTCTGTCATATTGCTGTAAAGAGGAGAAATAACTCAGCTACAGCATAATCATCGTAACTTAAAACTATGCAAAAATAATTTCACACATGTACAAAAATAGTTGTGCTGTGAATACATACGGTTCAGTGTTTGTCCAAAGCAAATTAGGGCCGAGAACGATTGCCATGTTACCAGGAGTCATCTTGTTTGCATCTTGATACTCGCTCAACTTGGCTAGAAATTTTATTAGATATCTGTAGGATCCAAAAACACTGCATCTTAAAATGTATTTCAACATATTTGCTAATTTTCAGCCAACCATATTATACATATTGTAACTGACTCACAAGCATCAGTTTGTAAAAGCTATTAACTTCATTGCCTATAATTGGTGCAATTTGAATATCTGCTGTTAATTTACTTGCCTGCCAGTGGACTGAAGATGCATGACACAGTCCACAGATCACTTTTCTGTCTTTTCATTGCAGTACAGCAACAAGGGAACATTTACAAATAATTGGACAGAATCATGAAATGCAACTGACCTGAAATTGTTCAAATTGTCTGTGGGGAGTTTCTCACACACTGCCATTAATGCTTGTAGGCGCTTGTCCATATCTTGAATGCTGGAGAAAAAAAACAAACACTATGGTATACTGCTGCTCCATTTAGAAATAAATGTCACCATTTTTCAATTTGGCAGTTAAGACTCTCTGTATAAAGGCTTAGGAATATTGTGACCCATGGCATAATTCAGCATAAAAACAGCAACTCACTTAGAGGCCTGAATCCATTCATCATAAAGTTCAGTGGTCATCAGGGGCTCGGGAAGCTCACGGAGGTATGATTTCAGAGCGCCTGCAGGTGAGAAAAACAAGGCGAGTAAAAACTAGTTTGCTTTTTGAGAGAAGACAATGGCTGTTTTCTCTCTTCAGAGTACTGGCAAGGTCCCTGAAGCAGGTCCTTGCAGTTAGTGAAGCTGCCAGATTCAGATTGCTCAACACAGATTTCATGCTAATGTGTGCAATGGACAGCAATATCAGAACAAAAAGTTATCTGGAAAACAGAGTAAGGGCAGGGCTGATGAACAACTATTATGTTTGCCTCATGTTTACCACATTTTCCAACTAGGTCCAAAGTCAATCTGAAAACTTTAGTAGCCATACAATGAAAATTTAAATGTAAAGAGTAAAATTTGTGCTTTTTACAGAGATTTTTTTTTTTACATACAATGTCTTTGTGTAGTGGGTGTAGTTATGAAAATGGACTTTGAGCCTGGCATTTGTGTGGGTTTAGTTCACCTGCGATGGCATGTGGGTCGGAGGAGTATTCCTGCACATCCAGAACTCCACAGTCCAGGGAGGCTTTTAGTTTCTTCAGCTTGGAGGCTGACGGAGCCACTCTGAAGAGGCCCTGCAGCCCACATACAGGAAACAGATAATCATGCGCAATTAAGTAATAGCCTCTATTGTTACACAGTTAATGTGGTGGATAATCAATAACACATGACTGGGACTTTGCACATTTAGGTCCATTGCCTGTTATTTCTCAAACATAGAAAATGATTTTAATTGGTCCACTTGGTCTAAGACCATCAAGATGATTAGCAACCTCAGTATTGTCAGTTAAACTTATGACATAAAATGAATGTAGATGATAAAGGCACATTTATGTGCATGGATTTAATTATGTGTCCACATATACTGTACAGTTACTGTATGCCATGCATACTGTATGTGTGTCTGTATCCATGCATGTCTGCCTACGTGTGAATGTGGTTGGTTGCAAGATTATTATATCAAACAGAACAGATCAGATGTGTATCATGGCACAACAAAAATATGCAGAAGTGATATGTATATCTATGTGTGGTTGTGTTCTCTACCTCTTCTTGCATTCCACACTCTAAAAGCATTGTCACACAAGCTTCGATGGGAAAGGCAATCTCTCTCCCACTAATATTCAGGTGTTCCTCCAAAGACTTGCCAAACGACGGTTTTTCCACCCACGCCTCTGCGACAAAAAACAGCATTTTTATTCGCAAACAGACACACACAAAACTAGGTGCCTTAGTTGACCAAAGTTGTACATATTTTGAAGATGTTATTTGTGAGGACCCTTATTGATGAAATTAGTTAATGGAACCATTCATTAAATGAGTTAAGTTTTAATTTTAGAGTTAAAAGTGAATATTTGTTTGGTTTAGCATTTATAAATTAGCCATAGCTAAAAATATGAGGCTGGATAATTATAGCTTAATGAGACTGTTATATGGCATAACAGCCCATTAACCCCATTACTCCTCTTGATATTGCTTCAGGTGCAGAAATGGATCAGATCTCTACGCACACAGTGTATGACTCACCTTGGTGAGCTTTAATCTGGGGCAGAACACTGTGTAGAATCTCTAATGACTTCCTGTGATATTCTGCCTGTGTTTCTATCAGCTATACGAGGAGACAGCAGAAGAAGAAATTACAACAATATCTGGTAAGTGAGTATCAAGCAATATGATACACACTATGCTATTAGATCATTTACTATTATTATTGTAATCTGTGCTAATTATGGAAAACCATTTTAGATACAATGGAGAAACACAGTATCTGATACATTTTCCGCTAAGATCACAACTTTATTGAAACAATATACTTACTGTCTGGAAGTAATTTGCATAGTCTATTTCTTTGGCCACGAAACTGTACATATCTGCTGATAACTGATCCTGAAACAGAAAGTAGAGATCAACCTTCTTTTAAGAAGCCATCTCACAAATGTCCTACATATAACTGTTATGTTGTCCTGGCAGCTGTGTCTGATTAATGCATGAGGGCTATAAATCAAATAGAGAGCAAAGAAGCTGTAGAAGGGGGCAATATATTTGTGGCTGTGATTGGTGTCTCACCCTGCAAATCTCCATCCGATTGGCTGCTTCTTCCATCTCCTCTCTTAGGGACTCTGACTTGGTGCCTGGCTGAAGATTACTCGGGTGACTAGATGACTTGGACGACTGCTGATATCTATCAGCAAAAACAAAAATGCCCATCAAATATGTCATGCTTTCCATTTTCCATTCAGAAATTTAAAACATGAGTCTTTATTTTAAAAATAAATGAAACAAGAGCAGAGTTTCGCCTGGCTCTTTAAGTCCTCCACCTTGTCCGAGCGGAGTCCATGTCCAAGACAAGCTTAGCTAAGTGCTTCCTCTGTTTCTGAATGTTGGGGATGTCCACCTACAAAAGAAAATTAAGTGGAGCACCTCTAAATAAAACTTGTCTGTTTGTAAACGTCTGTTTACATTAGAAAAAAAATGACATCAGAAAGGTTTTATCTCCTAATTATTAATTAAGAAACATGAGATCAGAGATGGCTCACCTCAGCAAGTACATATAGAGGTTCCACCACATCTCTCTCTATCTGGAACTCAAATTGAATAAGCTCCTGGGCTAACTTCTCTTCTGTCTCCCCACACAATGTTAGCATCTTCCTGTTTGGTCACAGCAAAACACAAAGTCACATGCAATCAAATACAGTTAAAATGCAGACAAAATAAAATTAAGGGCAGAGAAGTATTCCACAGCCAAATCAATAATTAAAGATAGCTGTGCATGTGTGCATGTTAGGAGAGTGCCTTACCCCAGGAGAGAGTCATCTCCCAACACTGCAGCCCCTTCTAACATACATTGTGCCAGGATAGTGAGTGGTAGTTTTTTCTGGTGATGGAGATAAACAATATTGTTACTAGAGCTAGTGGTATATCACTCAAGTCAACATATTACTATCCTCAATTTGCATCACGTGTCAGTGTGAGCGAATGATGGATGCAGGTACTCACAGAGGGTGACTTGACAGATCTCTTCTCCATATCAGTCCCCTGCTGACCCTGCAGGCAGGCCGTCAACTTCTTGTGAGTGCTGTGCGTGACCTGCTTGACCAGATCCAGACGCTTCTCCACCTAGAAGAACACACACAATCATGTCTCACTGTGCTTGTGAGGACACTTGTTGACCTAATGCATTCCTTACTGTCACTCTAAATACCCAATCCTAACACAGTGCATTCCCTAGCTTGATATTTCAACCCTTACCAAAACCTAATTCTAGCCTAAACCCTAAAACCTAGTCCTAACCCTTAAAACATCCCTGGAATGGGACCAGCTAGAAATGTCCTCACTATGTAAGGAAAACTGTGTAGCAAGTAGAAGAACACACACACACACACCACAGCTCACCTGCAGAAGGTCTTCACTTAACACTTCTGTTTTTTCTGCCCTGTAAAGATAAAAGTGTGAAATGGTCAATGGAGCCATAAATAATAGCTGGTGTAGCCTTTCTAAGCTGCACACAAACAACACTGCACACATCTGTTTTACTGGATGCAATGGTGTTGTTGAGCTTCAAGCAGCTGAGTATTGACATTTTTATTTTATTGCATAAATTCTGACTGTTCATTGAATATTAGGTCACTTAACAAGCTGTACATCACTTTCACTCATCTGAGAGCAGAGTTCCCCTGACAGAAAATGGTAAATAACCTTATGCTATTCTCTGTTCATCATCTCTGATGACACCCAATGGGAGAAAAACAGAAACATCCTGGAGAACAAATGAAGAAAGGACATCTCATGTAATCAAACATGTAAATAAGTTAATGATCACAAGTTAGTTGGATTTTGTCTCTGCAAGGCTGACATGTCTCCAAATGTAATTCATAAGGCTGTGTTGTTTCCAAAAATGTTTCTCAGATGTGAAATGAAGACCCAGCTGTTTTGCATTGGATGCAGAGTGTTCATTCACTGAGTTATTGGACATCATCAATGTGGCAGTGCTCCCAAATGGGTGGACCAAATCCATGCACCTGTCCTTTTGCAGAATGTATGTGGGCGTATATGTGAGCGCATGCGATTGTATTGCTGTCTCTATAAATCATGATCTTTGACAATGCATAAGAACAACATATTAATTATCTGGCAAACTATTCATGCTGTAAATTCACTGGAGTCTCCTAACACCAACATGAGTGAAACAATCAGGACAGTAGTGAGCAAAGCCACTAATTCAAATATGCTCGTACTGTGAATCCAGCAGACAGGGCACATAAATGGCCAAAGTCTGAAAGAAATGCCAGAGCTGCACTACAGACGAAGCAGATAAAACTACTCATCCGAAGTAGTGAATGGGCCATAAGCACAGGGAAGAGCAAACCACTGAATATTATACATATAGGGTGTCAGATGTGCTCAAAGAGCTTATATTCTAAGATATTTTTGGTGAAGAACATTTCAATATGTCTTACATAATCCTACAGAAATGACAGAAATTAGTCTTCTCTTATTCAGAGCAGAGCTGCCATGCAAAGTGCTGGCTTTCTAGATGTATTTCCAGAAAAACCCCTTCAACATAGAACAATGCACATACTACCTCTACAGCAGCAATCCATGACAAAAGTACCTAATCTGATTGGAGGATACCAAGGAGGGCTCAGAAAAAAGGCAGTAGGCTGATATGGGAGAAACTGCTCAGGCATACAATCCCACCTTTTTAAAAAGAGCCATAATCAGTCCTGCTGACCCCCAACAACCACCCAGTAGTGCATATAGTCTCGCGACACTTCCCCTTCCTGTCTGTTCAGGCTCTTCCTGCTATTGTGCCCTAACCATGCCAAAATAATAGCTTTTTTGTGTGATTTATTTAAAAACACAATCTGAATGCACAGTATCTCTCTGTTGACCAAGAGAATGAAAGGACCTTGGTATGCTATTATTCATCAGTCAGACAAAAATTCGTCAACAGCAGGTCTGATGCCTTGTCACCAAGTCTGTTAAATAAACATCATAGTAGCTGTTAGTAAAAATTTGACTAAAAATGGCAGGAAACTTTGCAGTAAAGTGAATCTGAATTAATGTAATTTACATGATGCATATCAGATACATAACTGCCAACAAAAAGAAGCTGAGTTTTAATTATGTCAGTTATTTGCATCTCCAGTCGTAGTGCCAAGACATGAGCATGGAGCCCTGGGAACTGGGTCAAACCATGTACCAATAGATCTAATCACAGCCAGCCTCTTGGAAAACTCTACCCAGTGAGCTAGGAGTAAAATACAGGAAATGTGTGTGTGAATGCACGCCTAAGAGAGAGAGAAAGAGCGAGAGAGTGAGAGAAAAAGAGAGAGAGAAATAGAAAGAGCGGGAGAGAGACTGATAATGAAGAGGACAATTTCTGGCATGATTTTTAAGGACAAGTGTGATCGCAGATTGCTGACAAAGGGGGCCAAAAATAACCCAAGCAGTGCATTAAAGTTTGGCACAGTTTAGCTGCTCCAACACTCCAACAGCCACTAAAAATCTCTAATACTCCATGTTCTAAAAAAGCCTCTGACGACAAGACCATTGCATGTATTGCATGGATGTCAGTAATACTGCTGCGAGCTGATCACTGCCTGGGCTCAAGAAGCTCCTTTGCCAGCTAAGGGACAATCTGTGAAGTTAATGGTCAGTGTGTCTGTGTCAAGAGGTCATCTCAAAAGCTATGCCATCACGCTTTATCAAGAAAATGACAGCCCAAGCTAGAAGATTTTAATAGATCACTCTTCGGTTTGTCTTCATAGCATGTTTGTGTAAGTGTGGGAGTGTTTTTCCTAAAGCCTTGTGTGTGAGAAAACTTACCGTATAAGCCACATTTATTGTGTAACAAGAGAACGAATTTAACATGCAAGCTTCTAGTGCTTTCACTGACCACAACTAATGTTGCCATTATGACCTGATCTTCAAAGGCAGCAGACAGTCTTGTTCTTTGTTTTGTTTGTTTTCAGACAGTGGTATTTCCTCTTAGGAAACTAATACCATACATATTCATCCTGTGAAGACACAGACCCAAAAAGGAATATAAGATGGAGTTGGAGTTGCTTAGGCATGTAAAGTGGGATGTAAAGCTAACATGAAGGAGATTTTGGAGATGAGGAGAATGATTCCTCTCAGCAAACAGTGTGCAGGATGAGTCCTGGGAGGAAAGTAAACACACGGGAGAGTTGGCAGCCGTGTGGGCGTTGTGCTCGTGGAGGGGGAAGAAGACTTTGCCACATTTATGCAAACCATCTGCCACTTCGCAGGCATTCCTTTACCTGGAGCTGCTGATAACTCAATACAAACAGGCACACACAAACATTTGCACACAAGTACATACATATATAAATATGCAGATGAATTATCTACACAGCAAATTGCTGAAATTTATCATAAGCCATCAGATTCGAAATTATTTCTTTTGTTCTGTGACACCTCAAGAACTACAAATTTGTACAATGCAATGAACCGAATATTTACACAGAGTGATCAATTGTGCGACTTTAAACAACTCTCTCTATACCTTTGGTGTCAAAAATAACAAAGTGCAGATAAAAATCAACTGAAGGCATTTGGGCTTGTGCATTTACAGCTGGACAAACAGAAATGCCATATTTTCCCATGGATCTTAGACGGTCCAAGAAATTGTAACAGTTGGAAGTAAAATGTGTACCAAATACCCAGCTGACCATTTCAGCTGCACATTCCACACAAACGTGTTATATAATAAATATTTCTATCATGATATATGTTAATGTTGGACAGCCACATGTTCAGCCGTGCAGCACTTGGTTTATGAAAGCATGAATAATCCATGTAGACATAATCAAAATGTGAATAAAATAACAGCCATAGTCTTGAACATATTCCCTTGGTAATTACCCAACTGTCTGTTGTAAAGCTTTCAGACTACTGGTCCATTTGAGAGTTGAACCAAAAATAAATGCTCTGGTTTGATCACAGTGCTAGCCTAGCTAACACAAACTCTTTTTCTGAGGCCTGTGAGAGCTGTGCTTGATGCTAGGTTAGTGGGTAGTAGAGCGGAATAGTGGCCCTGGGCCTCAGCA
>OMLM01014654.1:11346-42965 GCA_900302695.1 Helostoma temminkii
ATAAAGCTCAAATTGGGCTTGAGCGGAGGTGAGATGGAAAGACACACACACACACACACACACACTCGCACAAAACACATGTCCGGAGAGGGAGTGAACAGCAGAGAGACAGAGCCTGCAGCATTCAGCTGTGTTTCACTGGAAACAAAAGCAGTGAGTTATCTCTAATAACCTTATTTATGGTGAATAGCCTCCACAAGAGACACTCTGCTCTGTGACTTAACTGTATTTTTTCCCTTGGCATGTGACTGACCATACACACATGATACACCTAAATAATGTGAAATGTACAAAAGACAGCAAGATCGAGTACATAATGTCACAACTAAAGCTATTCCAAGACTTAAATGAGGCAATCAGGGTCAATGCTGAAGTCTGATTCTGAGACATGCAGGAAAACACACAGGTCTTGAGTCATGATGTTTTTTTGTTCTTTTTTAAATATTTAACATTTGGGTTGGCAAAGTGAAGCAAATGTGATGAAAAAATTAATACCAAATGAGTGTTTCTATGCAACCTACCTGTAAGCAAGGATAGTATTTTATGTCTACTGTTATAGAGAAAATGAGTGTGCAGAATACTATTTTATGATTTTAATTATGAAACTAATGTTTTACATGAAAATAAGTCACTCTAGCAAAGGCAACAAGAGGTAAACAAAACAGGAAGTTGTTATCAGTGGATTAATACGGTCTGATTTGAGACTACTGGCACTGAATGGGAGGAAGTGGGCATGTTGATAGGGAGTAACCTGCGTCCTTAGGAAAACTTTGTTTCTAACAACAATGCACTCTATTATAGCTACTCTCAGTTATAGTGGTTTATTTTTCAGATTTATGTAGCAGATAACTTTGTATAAGTATTGTATAGTAGCTAAGGTCTTGGGTTGTACACCACTAAATATTTAGGGATAACAAATTAATAATTGCAGCACTAACTTTACATCTTCTCCACCACTAACTTTACACCACACTGCCTGTAATAGATACAATTTTAAATTAATGATCAACAAAAATGCAACTAACACACCCACAAGTCTATTACTTTTGCAATCAACTCCATGTTTCAGCATTAAATTAAATCATCTTTAGGCCCTATCTTGTTCATTAATGCCCTGCAGCTTACATGCATCCCATTTTGTTGCTACATTTCAGTCGGACCCCGGGGTAAATTCCTGTTGGACATGAAATCATAAGCAACTGACTGGGTCAACCCCAACATGACATATCGTGGCTATGATCAAACCCATTTTATACAGTAAAGTCTGAGTTTGTCCACATCAAGTAGGCATCCCTAAGGCTATCAGTGTACCATGTTGTTTCATGTACAGTATGTGCTTTTATAATGTGCAAATGCTGGGTTTGTAGTGGACCACCAGTGCGGCGGCTCTTTGAAAGACTTTTGAGGTAATCAGCAACATGGAAAAAAAGACACAGCGCTTTTGTCTGATATTACATCATCTTTCAAAATGGCCTCTTGATAAAGGCTCTTTATCCTAACTCTAGCCTGTAGTATGCTGTCACTGAGAGACAGTGATGGGGGTTATAGGACTGTTATCAACATGGACCTCTGATACTAGCACTAAACGCCACTACACAATTACAGCAATAGTGCTTGCTTTAAATAAAGATACACAATCTAGTACACAGATTGTACTCATTTCTAATGAATACATTAAAACTAACCAAACCTTCCCAATGAAAGGACTCTGGTTAATAAATGATAGGCTGAAAGTGTACTTTCAAAAGATTTTACAATATGATCAGCCAGAAACTGTAATAAAGTGAAACCAAAACAAAAGTGAAATGCCCCATGATGTCCCCTCTCTGTAAAATCTCTGCAGTTTTGCTTTCATCTGCCAAGCTAAGAATTCAAAGCAATGAGAAGGAGGAGGAGGAGATGCTACATTGGCATGCAACAGGGGTGCCTCTAATATCTCATGCTACCTGTCACCTACCATATGCTCTTTCAGAGTTCTGTGGACACTCTTGCCAAGAGGTGCACATGTGCTAATGCCACACAGAATGTAAAACATGGAAGTTATTATTTATGATAATAGGAATTTGTTTACAAGCCTAATATGTTCAAGGATTAGTGGATAATTATATCGTTTCTGGCCCTTTTGTCTGCATCATAGTAAATTGGTACAACAGGTAGGGCCACTCATTTTGAATTTACCTTAACATCTAATCTTATCACTGATGTATATGCTGATGTTATACACTGTTAGTGTGTGTTTTGATGTTCAGTCTCCCAGAGTCCCACTTAATAATCTATTTGCACTTTCTTTTACTTGAAATCTTTGAGAGGTCATCATGCAAGTTCAAGCTTGATAATGCATTCACCTACTACAATTCACCGTCAGTAGGAAGAGAAAGACTAACAGAAAAGTGAGACATTATGGAAAAGAAAAAGCATCTATAACTCATCTACCAGCCTACAAATGGCTGCCATTTCCTGATAATTGGATTATGGAGTGGTGAGCTACAGTCTGCCCTGAAGGCTTGAGCAGAGAGAATGATATTACCATACTTCTGGTGGTATTGGTGAACATTATACTTGTGAGAAATGCAGAGTGTGAAGATGGTAGGGGGTAAGACAATTTATCTGGAGGTAAAGGGAGCCTTTAAATGGAAAACTTTAGTTTTTAATTTATTTAATTTGCTAAAGGCATTCTATATTCTTACAGTCTTGTATCATGAAATCAGGCTGTCCTAGACCTAGATATGGCTGAGAGTTGGGAATAGAGAAATAGGTCAAGAGAAATTGAGGGTGGGAGGTGGCTAAACAAAAGTACTCTTGTCCCGGATCTTCAGTACATATGAGCGCATCAATAATTACAATATCTCAGACAAATGCAAACTCTAAAGTGAATTTCACTATCATTTATTAATTATTTTTTTATATAATGGAAAAGATTTACAAAAACAATTAGGCCTCACTTAAGGTAAAAATTATTACATTTATTAAAATATAAAATTAAAAAACAAAACAAAAACCACTCAGGCACATCTTCTTTAACTTTACTTCTTCCACTTCCACAGATAGCCTGCTGTTTCTCCTAATGTACACACATAAATCACTTTCTTCAGAATATGCATGGCTGCACATTCTCCAGTATAAAGTATTTTCCACAGAGTTGATTGGTCAAGATGGTTATCACGTGACATGCATCTCACCCAGGCAAAAGGCAACAGCAGCAGCAGCCTCAGAGAGGAGACAGAGGGATGCTGACACAGCACACCTGATCACCAACCCCCACTAAGAAAGACCTCCATCACATAAGATACATAAAAAGACTCAATACTGTCAGCCTAGAAAGACTTTGCATTTCGTACTGAGCAGATTCAAAGTCTGTAGTTATAACAGCTTATTCGTGCTTCTGCCAATACCTAGGTCCACCCACTCAAACATTCTTGTTATGAAAGTACAATTTCTAACATGGTTTCCTGCTTCTTGTGGATTTATTGGTAAGAAGTGAATGAAGAGTGGACAGAGGTATTAAATGTATTTTAGTCATTTTTTTTTTTACATTTATATGGCTTTTGGGTATCTCTAAACAAACACTAAGTGGGCTAGCAGTGGACTGCCTGTTTTTTTTCCTCCATTTTCCTGTTTAATAGAATCCAGCCCCAGAACTGTCCAGTCTGGATTTTCCCCCTTGCTGACGTAATCTAGAGGGGACATCATATAGGCTCTGCCCTCAGCCTCTGCTGAGGGCTTGGTGTCTGCCACTGTTTGGTCCACACTTGTACGAGTCCGGCAGAATCAGTGTGTATGAGTGTGTGCACACATTGGTTAGTGGCCGCTGGATTAACTTCAAGACTGACTGTCTATGAGCTAAACCTTAAAGTGTTACTAGTTTATAGTGTTTTGTCTTGTTTATACTGGGTTAGCTGGGACCTCACAGGAATGGACAAACCATGTGTGTGTGTGTGTGCGCGCACACACCTCAGTGGTGATCAGTTTGTGGAAGCAGAAGAAACTGTCAGGTAGTTTCACAGCAGAACTGTCTAGGGTTGATTAGAGACATAGTGTGAAAAGCTATTTTTATGGGTTTATTATGGTGGATTATGTTAAAATCACATGGTTGTGTAAGATCAGCATGGCATGGTCATGTAACATGTATCCCTGCTGCTGTGTTTGTCTGTTGTCCGTTATCCTGCTGCTGTGTTTGTGAGCTAAGGGTCGAAGCTGTGTTAACTGCTAAATGATAAGATTAAGGCTGATACTACATGCATACTATGTGTTTTTGGTGTTCCTGGCAGTTTGTGGACCAAATCTGTAGCCCCTCTTTGTGACTTCATCATAGTTCCATGTGGGGCATGGGGTCTCCCTGCATGTCAGCAAACAGGAGGGGAACGCAGCTCAAATTCAGTTGTGCCAGAGACATGCTCTGAGAGCAAAGTTTCAGTCAGGGAATCTGAGTGGTTTCTCAGCATGAATATTTACAGACACGTTCTAGGGGCCACCAGGGACCTGTTTTTTAATCCTCCACAGAGGCATAACATGAGACCTTTAACAGTTCCAAGTGGACTGCTCAGGTTCAGGAAGGTAAATGCTCAAACCAACAGAGTTCCACTCTGAAAATGGGAGATGCTTGAGTCAGCTGAAAAGTACATCTCAAGCCTCAGTAGTATTGTAGCATCATTAGGGTATTTGTTGTGTGTAAACTTATATTAAGATGCATCATTAATGGGCACACACGAAAGTGTGTACATATACTCTATGTACACACACACACACTTGTGCATTCCCCCTCTGTTAGTGGTACTCTCAAGTGGCATTCTGACCTTTCATGGTCAGGATACAAACATATAGCGCTGTTCACCAGGACATACGTGAGTTCCTCTGACTCTGTAGGAACAGAAGGCGACAAGATCAAAAAACAAGATACTAGAAAGTAACTTATAGTTATTTTATTATTTTATTTTTCTTAACAAAACCATTTTTAGGTTTTAAGACCATTAAGTGTCAGCTTCAGTCATTGTGAGAAAGATTCATGTGGTTTTGCTTCAGTGTCACTGTCATATGCCTTCCTGTCCCAGTTACGTTAGAGATGGTACAGCTGTGGCTATTTTCTCCATCTCTCCCATTATGACACAGCCAGTGTTTGACACTGCACAAGGTCACCGGAGGGCCAGATCTCTTATCCCTTGATCTGATACAAAGCTTAAATCAAATGTTGTGTCTCCATACTTTACTACCAAGGGTAGTGGTAGTGAAGTATATATTTATAGACTGGACAATGTATTGCTTGGAATTTCTAATCATGCTTAGATTTGAGGGTTTGAGATCGACCGTCCTGGCTGTGCAGCAGCAGGCACCATTAGAGCCGGCCTGGACAGTCCAGGGGGAAAGCTGTTTCTCATTTTGGCTCTGTGGTACAGAAGGACCTTCTCAGCAGGTTGCTGCTGTTGCACTTATCTCGAGCGGAGAGCAGAATATAAAAAGAATATCATATTCACAACGGCACTGGCATGCAGCACATTTAAGAGTGCATCAAATGCAAGTGCACACACAGGGAAGAACTGCCCTACCTTCTGTGCTCATTTGAAGACCTGCCACCCATTTGCCCACACACATATCCAGTATCACACCCACATTCGCTCTGATGAGTCACACAGAAATTATTATAATAAGACTGGAGCTAGAAATTGCTGTGTGAACCAAAGGGTAACAGACAATGATAACACAAACAGAACCTGCAACGTGTGCCCCATCCTCTCTGAGTGCATGCCACTCACACAGCCTTATAATAATAATGACCCACACCTTCTGTTTCTAATCCACTGGTGCTGAGCAGAGAACACCTTCTGGCCCAACGCTGCTTGACAAGCTGCTCTGCCTCAATGTGAGGTGAACTAACAGGATGGGGGAAGAGTGATAAACCCATAGAACCTGTGTAAAAGGTCACAAAGCAGCTATTTCTGAATGTGGGGAACTCTTTCAGAACCACACAGAGGCAGAGCGAATACTTCCATCCTTCCGTGGACCTGGTTTTTAGTGACAATATTTCCCTTAGAAATCTTTAACTGTAATCAATTTATGAAAGCAAAACGTATGTTAAATAAAAACCAGCTATGAAAAACGACCTTCAGGAATTCTTGGACTTGATAACCTACGACTAGGAGGGGTGCTCCCCTCCTCACAGCTGACATTACTGCGTAATGAAAACATTGCGCTTTTTTCCATTTTCCCTCACGTCGCAGCCCACACTGCATCCGTCTGCACCACGTTCACCTATTGACAGCTTTGGTGACAGGAGGTGAATTTAATCACATAATTTACACAACAGCATTTTTATACTCCTTGTGTGAAAGAAGAGGACGCCTCTGTATGATGGTCTATATTTAATGTTTCCGTGGGGAGGTTGTACTGGGGCAATGCGCCTACACGCTGCCTATGCGGTAGCCTCTTCCAATGGACATTACGCATAGAAGCAATAAGCTGTTTTGGACATTGGCTATTTGTTTGCTCCTTTAAATTAGTCCAGGCGCACTGACCATTACCTATTTCATACATTCTACCTAATAACATATGAGAGAAATCACGCTCGCATGGATAAGATTCACATCCAATTGGGGCCACATAGAGGGTGTCACTTTCCTTTGGCTTGGCCCGGCGAGAATAACGCACGCAAATGTGTCACTTACCTTCCCACCGTTTGGTTGGCGAGCTGTCGCATCCGATTGAATTGCTTCTTCATCTTGTATTTTCTGCGTTAACACCTACACGGGGAAATACTCCGCATTATTTCTCTCAATGTAACGGTCCGTGCTCCACAGCGGCGCAACACAAAATCCCGTGTGCCATGTTTTCCTTCCCTCATCGCAGTCTGCAACGCCGAAAAGTTATTCCACGATTACATATTTTCAAATATTTTTTTTGCATCTACACTGGCCCCATCGCCTGCGTAGGGATGCTCGACCAATTCACCGCGGGCACTTAGGCAGAGAGCGACAGCAGGGACAAGTAGCGGCTGCGCAGCAATGCAGCATGGGAAATGTAGTAAACCAAGACTGCTCTTGCTTAAAGAATTTAAACTTGCCGGAACTCAGGGGCTATAAGGTTTAATCAAGCTGTCAGATATTCCTATATGATTTATGTATGTTGAAATAATTTTCAACAGTATAGTAAAACAAAAAAGGGAGTATAATGCCGCTAAAACCGTGGACTAACGACTACAAAGAAATTTAAACAAGGATGTTGTAAAACACATACTGTTGTCATACTCGGTCATTAAATGGGAAACAACAGAAACGAATTATGTTTATGTACATTTGTCACTGATTACGCTTATTTGCTATTCTGACCCAAATAGTGGCAGCAGGTCTCCACAACCTCCACTGCTGAGAGTCAGCCTGGCTAACATCTCCATCTAGCGTCTCTTTATGCGCCAGTGCAACTAAAGGTTCTGTGAGTGGTATTGCTTTATTCCGAATTTCTAAGAAGAAATTAATAAAAACTAGAATACAATACAAATATGCACTATGTCATTGTTTTAATAAGAATAACAGATGAGACTATATCTAGCTATATTTTACACTACTGCATATTTATCATGATAAATATTCCATGTGAACTGGCTCTTCAGTTTAATTACATATTTTTTCTTTGGTTCAAGTCAAACACGAGGATACACATTCTGACCTTATTCTGGTGTATTTCTGGATTATGTGCTTCTGTCCAGGAGGGAGCAGTCTTGACTTATAAACCACTTAAGGTAGGAACCACAGCCTTTAGCATCTAGTGTGACGTAGCAGCTTCACAATTATTTCATCAACTGTTTGAATATAAGGCATGTTTATTAATCACATGGTAAATGCTATTACAACCACTACAGTGGAAATTAAAGCAGTGGAAGAGTTTTATTTAATGAGAAGCAACGCATTTAATGTCCCACTTAAAAATGTATTCAGAGATACAGTGTCGCCGAGGTGATGATAACTGGTTAAATTGGTGACTACTCTGAGTCAAACTGGCAGCTTTGACGCAGTAGACACGGTAGAGTAGAACCATTGTAAACACAACATGCTCATGTTTGTGCTGTGACAGAGCTGTTGCGCCCCCCTGTCAAGAGTAATGCCTTCTGGCTCTGGGTCATAATGCCTTAATAAGTTAACAGGTGGGCTGCTGCACCCCTGCAATGGCGTTCTGAGGCCTTAGGGAGTAAATGATACAGAGAAATGGTTGTTCTCTGCCCTCATTAATCTCCCAAGTTGTAAATTGAGAGGGGAGGGGGGTCGTTCAGCCTTGATCTCAACCTTTTGACCTTGTCAGATCATTTGTTTTCATCAGTTCTCACTCAGACAAACTGGACAGTCCCAGCCCAGACATCCACCCTGCCCTCATAAAGAAAGGAGCATTTCTAAAAGCATCTCCTGGGGTCTTCTTGACTCTAAACACAACTGCCAAAACTGAGTGAGAAAGGAGAAAAGTGTCTCTTGGTACTTCTAAATCAGCATGGATGATTCTTCACATCCGCTGACCTGATTCACAAACTGACTCACTCCAGTCCCTGCACAGTGAATAGTATGCCCTCATGTAGACAAACAAGAAAGGCAACATAAAGTATCATCACAGATCTCCCATGTTTATAATCAGTGTGCAGCATCGTGAGAGCACAACATGAAAAAAGTCTGAACAACAATTCTTCATGTGGTCTCTGGCTCATCCTCTCAGTGCGTGGGATGACTGAGCGTTTGTCCTCTAACTCTAATGCTCTACTGCTGGGCAGCTGGGGACTAATTGGCTCCTAGTTTGCCTAATGAGCCTTCCATCAGGTCATAACCTCTCCACCTGATGACCTATTGCTGCTACTGATATGTGGGCTGCACTTTGACAGTGAACTGGTCAGATGGATGTTGTTCCTTGTTGTTCCTTCACTTAGATGTGGTATTAAAGTCACTCCTAGATAAACACTTACTGCATGCTGTCATCAGATGGGTTAGGTCTTGGTCCAAACAAAATGTTGGTGCGTCAAGTGTTAGCTATTCTTAAAACAAACAATGGTGGGGCTTTAGGAAGAATCTAATGGCAGCTCAGGTTAAAAGCTGCCTGGTCAACAGAGGGGAGATAGGTGGGATCGTACATCATGCTTGTGCTTTACCTTCTGACACTCTAGCATCATATTACCCAGATCTATCAGCCTAGGTGTGAGGGGTGGATTGCTTCAAACGTTTGGCCTTGCATTAAAGAAAAGTATGACATATTCATTAAGGTGCATACAAGGAAGCAGTGACTCTGGTTATAACTCAGTCCTTCTTTAAATTCCAGGAAAAATCACTTACTTGCTAATTCTACATGCAAGATTACCATAATCACATTGACCACTGATTAAATTTAAGAACAGTAAACAGTGAAGAGTTACATGCTTTTCTTTGCAGGTGATATTGCTATTGTCACTCGAATACTGGGTGTGGAAAGACAAAGCTCAGTCTAGGCATTAACTCCAGCCTTTCAAGGGATGCCTGAGCGCTGAGGCCAGTGTTTGTGGTGCATCTTCAAAGGGTTATCTAGGGCCATAATGACCCCAGCAAGCCCAGTGCCAGAGCTAATGAAAACGCTGTGACATCTGAGGGAAAAAGATATTACAGCTCTAAACCATGGGGGCTGTTTTAACATGCATCCATTGACAGAAAATGATGGTTAACACAAACACCTTCCAGACACTAAATGCAGGTCTGCTGCAGAATAGGCCTGGAGTTGAGTGACACAAGTTCAGCAATAAACCTGATGGCATAGTCAGTATGTAGAAATAAACAAATATTGTAAAATGTAGCTGTTTTAACAGAGCTCATACATGCTATTTATACAGTTAGTGTTGACATGGCGCTTTCACATAATCTATTAAGGTGTTATCTTTCACAGCACACCTCTCATCACCTAGATCTCGCAAGACACAAACATACTGTCATAGATGATCACCGAGAGAGCAAATAGATTGTTATAGACACAAATATGTATCTTATTATCCTAAATGTACCATCCAGGAACTGACAACAAGATACTGACACAAGATAACGACCAAATCACTGTTGTCCTCTATAAAGACATGTCCAAAATGACCATGTGAAATTTAGTCTTACTGCTTTAAGAAAACAATACCACTGTGATAAAAAAAAAAACCCCAAAACATTAACAACAAAAGAAGCACTTGAACTTGAAGCACTAAAAGCAACAACACAGAAATAACATGACACAATAAATTACTTCTTAAAGACTCCAAAGTCAACCTCGACCTTTTAGGTTTTTGTGTGTGTTTTTACTATGTTGTTATATGAATTTCATGGCCCACATGTCAACCACAACAGCTCAATATCACACAAGTAGCTTCATTAGATTTTAGCAGCTTTTAGCCGATAAATAGAAAGTTGTTCATAGGAGTGACAGCTAATAGTCTGTGGCAATCCCACTAATGCATTAAGCCTCAAATAATACCCTGTTCCTGACATGCTACTCCCTGACACCTCTTTTTGAAAAAGCTCAGAACTGTTTGCTGGGGTGTGGTGAGCTCCAGCTGCAGTGTATTGTGAATGTGCCTGTGTTCAGAGGCAGTGCATGCACATACATGCAAGCTCGCACATAGTGTTTTATTTGAAAGCATGACTAAAGAAAGGTGCTCGTGAAGAAAAGGCCGCCTTTTCTGTTCAGAGATACAGAGCTCCTTAACTGCAGAACTTAAAAAAGATAATCTTAAGTATAGATTGATGCAGTTTTAAAGAATAATTGTAATTGTTGTTTTTGATAATTTTATTGTAGCATTGCTTCGGGTTTTTTATATTGTCTTTTTTGTACTGTGTTGTACAATATGTATTCTCTATTGCAGAACCTTAAAGTAGCAGCCAGGAGCAGGTGTTTCTGACTAGCCAAGGTTATAAATGCCATTGTATGTAGTGTGACAACAAACATAAAGTGCAGTAATAATTTGCCGCCTTCCTCATTTTTCTTTTTTGCATATTTGTCACACTTAAATTATTCAGATCATCAAACAAATTTTAATATTACACAAAGATAACCGGAGTAAATACAAAATGCAGTTTTTCACCTTTCACCTTTCACTATGAGCATTTTTCATTTTACTCCAATAAAATTGTGTTTATACACACAATTTCTCTTTAAAAAAAAACCTACAATTCATCTCCCTTCTGACTTGTTTTGTTGTTTGTTTCAGCCAGATGGCAATGTGGAGCTAAGTTTCCAGGATTGTCACACAACCAATGGAAAAGGGAATTTTCAAGTAGCAACATGCGCCTTCAAGTTCAGATTCAATCTGATTTTGGCAGCAGTATTCCCAAATGCTTATAAAACCAAGCTTGCAGGCTTTTCCATGACACCAGCCTCCCAAGAAATATTTTAATGTTGTGCAAGATAATGGCTGTATTCTTGATCTTCTTTCTTTCAGCTGAGCCCGCAGATAACTGACATATAACTGACATAAGCATAAAAAAAGAGGAAATTAATGCCACTGATTTACACATTTTCAATATAGCTCTCTCAGAGTGGAGTTAAAAAGTAACTAAACTAACAGTATGGTCATGCATCCTGGGTGTGTTACAGGTGTAAACACAACCACTGAGGCAGATTATAAACTGTCCTTTATCACTAGGGAGAATGTGGACCGGTGTGTTTGTTCAGCCCACGCTCACCTGACTTCATTTTTATTGGCAGAGCTTGTCAGCCTAACCTTGGAGGGGGAATCCAACCACACACCAGACGGGAAGTGATTGACCTGGAGCTGAATCAGTAACTAATATTGGACTGTGAAGGACAACAATGGGTCGAAGAAACTGTATAAGGTAAATACACGACTCATCAAAACTCATAAGCTGAAAGGGAAGAACTCTGTGTGTGTGGATGGGTGTGTGTGTGTGTGTGTGTAAATAGATACTAGTCTGACAGCATTTCTGCAACTGTTTTGGTAGCGAAGGGGAAACACTGTGATCTTCATTCTCTCAAGTGACTGTAAATTCTTGCTGAGTGTAATGAAGTCTGGCTGGTTTGTCTCTCAGACAGTAAGCACTGCCGCTGAAGTTAAGATTAGTAACTTTTATATCGGGAACTGTTGTGGGATTTGACATTTAAAGGCACAGATGTGCAAAAACACGTCCCAGAGTAAAAACAAGTTAGTTCTCTTTTCTGTTTTTCTTTTTGTTCGTTAATTTGTTTGCCGGCAGCACTGGATCCTTTGAAGAGAAAGATAAAGCAGATGCACAGATATTCAAAAACTCAGATTAGCGAGAATGTCGACACTCTGCAGAGACCACAAAGTCTGCTGGTCATAGTAGAGCCCAAGAAATTGTTTTAAAGATACTGTGGCTTTTTGTTAAACACGTGAACAGTCAGCACTTGGAGAAATATGCTCCTTGTGTTTCTTGACGAGGGTTGGATGAAATCGATATAACTTTCATGTTGGTCTGTGAAGGGATAATGTTGGTGATTTTGTTGTCAACAAATCTTATAAGAGACTAAAACCAAGAATGAGTTTCATCAGCTCACTGTAACATCTGTGAATCCAGAACCAGATCTTGGCTTATTCATCTGTGCCACAGATCCTATCATTGGATTTCTGCAAAAAAGTACAAGTGATGGTAGCTGGAGTCTCCTTTTATTTATTGATTAATTGATTGATTAAGTTTGAAAAATTACCATTATGACATTTTTCATATTGTCGCAGCAGCGGTGCAGTTCACCGATCACATACAACGAAGATATGTGGCACAGACAAACAAGCTAAAATCAGGTTCTTCAGTCTGAGACAACAAAACCATAATGCATTTTTTCTGCACACATATTTTAGTGTCACTCAAAAGTGGGTACAATCTGATCTGTCTGTAATTCCAGATGGAGGTGGAATCTATAGCCAGCACTAACATTTCAGTTTGCCAAGCCTTGGATTAAAGTCTCGTATAACCCCTCATATCTCCAGTGTCATCTGAGAAAGTGCTTTTAGTTAATTTTTCTGCATTTGGTTGTTCGTGTGTGTGTATGTGTCCGCCAATGGAAAAAAAAGCATGAAAATGGAAATGCATTTTCCATTTGGTTTTGAACAAACCCTCTGAGAGTTTCAGAAATTGTCTTATTATTATTAATTGTTTTAAATATTCCTTTTTACTTAACATATGTATTTCTCAGTATTAACTTTTGTGAGAGTAATATTATTGTAGTCAGACTTCTGTGGTTGGTTAAAGGTACAATCTATTTTGGGGAATGTTTTTATTAAAAAGTTGGCGATAACTAATGGCACCTTAATATTTAGGAATTTCTCTGATGATCAGAAGTATCTCCTGATTTTATTGTAAGTAAACACTGTTAGATTTGATTCCTGCCCATGGCTATATTAGCTCATCTAACACAGCAGGTTCCCATATTTAATTTGGATTTAGTTGGATTCACTGATTTAAATAAACTTTGTCTCATGAAGCAGGATTACTGTGTTATCACAAAAATCACAGCTTTGGTTCTATCAGCAGTGTTTCAAAGAGCTGCCACTGTGTTATACAAAGTATTTTAGAAAACATTAATAGCAACTGTCCCTTAGTGAACTGTCATAATGCAAAATACATATTAGTGGATGGCGTTGCTTGTCTATTTCATAAATGCTGTTGCCATGACAAAGCAATCTGAAACCTGATGAGTCTTTTTACTCCAAACCTTATTTTAGATTTGATGGAGCTGCAGGTATCACTCAAACTAACTTCATAACCCTGCTTTATAAAAAAGCCTCCTGTTGTCAGGGATGAAAATCTCTGTCAAACTGGATGATGCTGACAGGCTGATATTAATAATTGATAAAAGGCTGAAGCAGTGTGACATGTGGGTCTCTAAGCCTCCCTCCAACAGCTGCTGACTGCTCAGAGGGAGAACAAATGGATGCTGTGAGGTTGAAGCTCTTAGTTGATATGAGATATGAAGATTGTTACAGTCCTGGAGGCATCATATCCAGCTGTATTTAGTGTATAGCTAACAAGATGAGGCTTTGCCAACTGTGCTGATTTACTGCACCAGCTCAGTCATTAAAAAGTATGTAGGTCACAGGCCATTTAAGTTTTAACAGTATCACTGCTGCCAAATAATGAGCACCTGGACTCACATGAGTGAACATCTCCCTCCAGGACATTGTCAGGAAAACAGCGACCCAACTGTAGCACTAAACCTATATAGAGTTACAAGACTTTTAAACAGTACGTGTCAAATATTTCACTCATCATAGTTTGCTGTAAAGCTTATGTAGTTTAACGAGTCAGTAAGTTGATCTCCTTTAGATTCCTAATCTGTGATCCAAATAAAAGACGATAAAAGTTGGTAAATATGAAAAAGATCAAGTATATTTGTGCAGTGCTTTATTAGCATAACAGAACCACACTGTTAAACAAATAAGCTGTAGCTATTCCAGCTGTGGCATCAACACTGCTCAGATTACACTGGAAAACAAATGCAAACTGTCAAACTAGTGTGTCTACTGTTTTACTCCTGCATCGTTTAATCTATGAATATCTGTCAGTCAGCTTCTTTTGTCCAGACTAAAACCTCAGCAGTCAGATGGGTGCTGAACCTGCACACAGACTAGAGCTGTCAACATTAATGTACCTGACTAATCTAGAAACGCAAATCAATCATATGACCAAGCCTGATCACAGTTTGGATAAATTGTGTGTATATATTACAGTGTTGAACTGTCTTTCCAGCATGTACGACAAGTTTAAGTACCATTTTTGCTGCTGTTAGCAAAAAGGCTAGTGCTGCCTTGACGACATCAGTCAGATCACCACAGCTGGACCATCATACAAGCTACATTCAAGGGAAGCATTGTTACAAAATTCATGTTACATGCTGGCCTAGGGGAAACCCAGAGGTAACATGAAATGTGACTTTCCTCTTCACAGCACCCAGAAACCACCAGCAAAATAGATTTTAGCCATTAGGAAATGTTTTATTAGTCAGTTTTTTGTTTCTTGCAAGGAATAACCTCAGGGTATAGCAAAGCAATGAAGAGGAAAGATCGCTAGAAGCTGATCTTTAAACTTCTGGGTAGAGACTGCAAACAATCATCTCCTGGGAAACCTGCACCCATTCACACTCAGCCAGTCAAAAACACTCACAGAGATCCACAGAGTCAAAACCACAGCATACAAATGGAGTCACGACAGAGCGTCATAGCGAATGCATGAACGTTATGACATTGAAAGAGCTACGAATGTGAGGCACAAGGTATTTTCATTGTACCTACTTGAGACTACAAGTAAATCCTTGTATTTTAAAATTGCTATCAATGATGATTAATCACAGCCAGTGACCGTGATTAATGCGATTACATTTTTCAAGCAACTGAAAACACAAACACTATCCTTAGACATTTGTGGCTTTAAATAAATATCTTTTAAACCCATTTGTTATTAAACTCTGTGCAATCGTGGCTTTTTCAAGATAAACTGTAACAACTTTAATATAAAATTAATAATGCCAAATATCAATATTTGCGCTGCTGTGTAAACTAACAGAACCACAAACTTGGCAAAAGCCAAATTAATTATCTTGTCCTGGCGCTGACTCACTCTTCCAATCATTTATTTGGTCAAAAACAATCATGTGGACATAAATGAGTATTTACACTGTAACACTACAACCCAAGGTGAACGTGCCAAGGTACCTGCACACACAAGTCTAGCAACATTTCTAGAGACTTGATCATGTCTCAAATGTCCTGGATATAAACAATTCTCAAGACTTTTACACCACTGCAATCAAAATGAAGCTAAGCTAAATCCATATATATTTGAAAACATTTCAATAATCATGCTAATGGAGTCCCTGATGAGAAAGAAGTATATTTAAATATACTATTAGTATACTTCTTTTAAACTAAAAATGAGCAAGTATACTTTTATGTACTTATAAGAGGTAAACTAAAAAGTGGGCCAATTTAGTTCCAAGAAGTATTAATATAATATACTAGAGTTATACTTGCTATACATGACGTATACCTGAAGTATATTTGAGTATACTTAATAAAATAAACTTTAAGTATAACACTTTTTCGTAAGTGCCAGTGTTTGATTATTTAGAGCATGTTTTTCTATAAATCCCAGCTTTTAGACATTCTCAAATGTAAAATGTTATTAAAACAGACAAATGGGAATTTAATCACAAAATATCAAACCAAACAAAAAGTACAATTTCACCATACAATGGAAACCGGCTTTTGGTAGGGTCCAGTGCCTTGCCCTAACAAAGCACATTCAAATCTGATGCAAATTATTTTCCATACATCTGTCAGACCTTAAAAAAAACACATGTGATACATGGAAATAAAAACAGGTCAAATCCATGAAACACAAACAAAGCTCAGGATGTGCTTGTACTTGATGTACTTGAAGTATACGACATATAAACTTTTATATATAATGTTAGTTTGCTAGTGATGTACTAATAGTATACTTTCTAGATTATGAAAATATCAAAATTAAAAATTGAATTTATAAGACTACTCTTAGTGTACTTGAGGTACACTTTACCCTACTTTTCAGTTCATCAAACTGCACTTTTCAATAATGGTTAAATATTTGTTTAAAATTATCATGCAGCATGACTTCCTATTGTATATTTTCAGTGAAGCATAGATTTGTCCTTGTCACAGTGCTTTTATTGCAGAGCTGCATGTAAAACAGTGACCCTGCTAGTAGAATTACTCTGTTTTTTCAGAAGCGATAAAAAGGCAAATCCTGTTATATGATCAACCATTTCACTTACGGTTATATGTTTATAGCAATTAATTACCTACCCTGCTCAGTCTCTAAAGGGCACAACACCATGTCACACAACAATTTGTGATAAATTACACATTTAAAACATAAATCTTATGTTTTATTAACTCTTATTAACTTATAATTCATATGGCTGTTTATCAAGGTCCTACTTCAACTACATTCATGAATAAATGTTTATGCTTATTTTGAGAAATATGTATGTTGGTTATAAAGTGACTGATTAATTAAATTGATATGCAATTGCTGCCAAGATTTAGTTTATATATGTAGACAAAAATGCCCAAGTGCCAAGCAACACTGCTTCTAAAAAAGAAAAATCTATGCTGGATTCATGACATATTCTTAAACTGCAGATTTTCTTATACATTCATTCTTATATTGATAATTCTCATAATTTGTTAAAAGTTGAAAGCAAGTTCTTTTTGTTCCTACTCATCACTTGAGGACAAATGAAATAGATCAGAGGTCTGAAATTGATTTCAGGTATTGAGTTGGCATTTGGCAGCTGTTTGACTGGAGCTACCAATATGAAGTCCAAGGGAATCTCAATGCAAGTGAATGAGGCCATAATTAGACCGAAAAAACAACATGAATCTATAAGCAAGAGAGAACAAATCTTAGATGTGGCCAAATCAACGGTCTGGTACGTTCTTAAAAAGAAAGAAAACTCTGGGGAGCTCATCAATATTGAAAGGCCTGGAAGACCACAGAGGACAACTAAAGTATGAAGCATATTTCCTGTCCTTGGTGAAGAAAAACCTCACAACATCGACAGAAGTCAACAACATTGTAAAAAGCTACAATCAAGAGACACCTTCATGAGTGTTAATACACACGGTTTACAACAAAGAGCAAACCACTGGTAACGTTCATGAACAGGACACCCTGATTAGATTTTGCCAGAAAACATGTAAAAAAAAAGCCCTGTTCTGGAATGAGATTCTTTGGACAGATGACGACTACGAATATAGAATCTACAAAAATGCTATTTGGTACAAACGTGTAAGCACTGAAATGTGTGTGTGTGGTCTTGAGTGTGCATAGATTTTGTTTTTTTAGCATAAGAACAAATCCCAAATAAGAAAAAAAGGTCAGACTCTTTGTGTCAACTGAGTGAGTGTGTTTAAAGAAGTTTTTTGTTCAGAACAGTTAAATGAAGTCCAGGTTTTTCTGCAGATGTGTGTGCAATATCTGCAGAGACTCACTGGGAGCTGCACCGTCATCCACTTAGACATTGTTGTCAGGCTACAGCAAGCAACAAGAATTCACACCGCACTAACTACACACTGTGGATAATACAGCTGGCAGAACTCGACTTGCCACCAGCCACACATTCACTATTGTGGACGTTTGAATGGACCCACGGGAGCTTGCACAACATACCATAGGAACCTTGCATTTAGCTAAGGGTGGAGTCCATAAGAATCACTGGAACGACTCTTGTTGTTCCTACTGCGGTTTGTCTATATCCCCACCTGTCCTGTCCTGTCTGTGACTATTGTGGCCCTATAGAAATGTCTGACATGCAGCATTGATTATTATCTCTCAACTCATCTGCAACTGAAGATAAGAGCAACAAAATAACTGGTTCTTCCTTTTTTCAACATGCAGACCATCATTTGTTACATCATCTACCAATTGCTCCACTGACTATCTACTATAGGTATCTGGAGATTAAGATACACGTGTACATGCTGTGTAACAAATGTCAGAGCATCTCATAATAATACATGTATTGTCATAAACATGCAGCATGTGGGAGATTCCACCAGCCTGGTTGTGGGATTAAAGTGTACATGCAAACACGGTGTAGAACTGAGACACGGGTTGAGTCATATGTCATCTGAATGCGTAAGGAGATGGAGCTGCTGTCATTTCCAGGTTCTGCCTTGTAAATGTCTTATATCCGAGTCACGGCTACGGAGGACAAACTGGAAGTGTTGACCCACTGGCAGCTGTTGGAAAAGCTGCTGCCTGCGCCAGAGAGTCCCCTTGTGGAGACAGCGCTCTGCTGCGCTGTATCACCTCGACTGGAGATGAAAGTGAAAGTAACATAGCAGCGAGGAACTGAATAATCAGGCAAATATCAGTCTACATAGCATGTTATTTATCATATATTTATTTGTAATTAAATAATTATTATTGAGTTACTGACGTTCTGTTATGAAGCGTTGTGACGAAGCAGTATTTCTTTAATGTGTGTATTTGCAACTGGTACATTGTATTCACTGATTATTGACTCGGATATGAAGCATATGCTTTAAGTTGACGATGACTTTATATTTCTTTTTTATGACGCATGTCTTGTCCACACTAATGGATGAGTGTGACTGTAATCCACCCAACAATGTACACACTAAAGTGAATACTGTCTGTACACTGTAAACATGATTGTTTTATTTCTTGGTATGCAGAGAGGATTACAGCCTCAAGGGGGCTCTGCTGTGGTCGCAGACTGTTTTCTGCTGTTTTCACTTCTGCAGAACCTGTTTGAGGTTTATACATGTTACAAGGCAGAGTGGATGCTCGAGTGTCACAGGAGGAGCAGCTGCAGTGTTAGTGGGGGTAGGAATAACAGTTCTTTTCTGCATGAGCGTCTGCACAAGTTCACTGCCACCCCTCCTCCCTCCCCCCTGTGTCTCCCCCTCACCCTCAAGTGTGTCTCTGCTACGTGAGGGGCGCCTCCCTCGTCCGCCGTGATAAGCAGCAATAACGGGGAGGAGTTTCTCTTCTCGGGGCTCCTCCTTTCGACCTTACGTTTTTTTTTTTCACTTGCACCCACATACACTCGTCACCACCGCCACCTTCTCGCAGCCTGCCTGATCGGGGGGTGATGATAAAAACCGAGGAATAGCGGCGTGGATTCGTGTTTTCTTGGCCTCGGAGGACGGAAGGAAGGGAGATAATATCACAGCGAGAGAGCGAGATAGAAACGCGGAGGGAGGCGGCGACAGAGGGTCGTAAACACGACAGAAAACGGCGGATACAAACGGCAGACGGCGGCGATCGCTCCCCACCGCCTTCCCGTGTCCCTGCTCATCACTCCGTCTTTATCCGTTTCTGCACCGTTTGACTCATCCCTTTACGCACCGAGGAAGCTCGATGCTTACTCTGCTCGATTTCATCTTTTCCGGACAAACAGCTTTTCGGTGTTTTCAGTAAACACCAGAGGCAGGGAAGGAAGCTGAGGCACCACCACGACAGGGTCCCTTACAGGTCCTCTCCGGGACGACCATCGGCTCATCCGATTCGGAGAATAAAAGCGGAGGGGGGAGAGGAAACGCTGCGAGAGGACGGTAGATTAAATCTGCTGGAGCAGAGACACAGAGAGACCCCTGCTCCCGGTTATCACCGTGTCTACAGCATCACCAATGCGATGGCATAGCGGCTACTGCAGCAAAACTGCCAGACCAGACTCGGATCAGCAGGGTTCTCATCCACTTGCTCATCACTCCGTCTTTATCCGTTTCTGCAACGTTTGACTCATGATAGCCCGTGCAACCTCGATGCCTTCTCTGGACAATTTTGTCTTTTCTGACTTGAAACAGAGGATGAAACGGCTTTTCGGTGTTTTCATTAAACACCAGAGGCAGTGAAGGAGGCTGAGGCACCAAAACTCGGATCAGCAGGGTTCTCATCCACCATGAACCTCTGAAAGACATCCAACATAGGCACAGATGGGTAAGAGGAGATGCTCTGCTGTGTTTTTTAAATTCTCGCATATGGAGGTTAGGAAGGGGGATAGAGGGGTGAAGGATTGTGACGTGAAGACCCTCACTATTGCACATGACAGTAGCCTGCGGTCAGTGTATGCTTCCATCCAGCTGCGTCCTGATTTGTTTGAGAAGTAGACGCATGGAAGTGACCAGAAGAGAGTACAACCTATCGCTTATGCCATGTTATATGATGCTGGGGTGGTCTTCGATATGTGTGGTTTAATAATTCAGTTTGTTAGTCTTCTGGGTGGGTTTCTGGGCAGGGGCCCAGGGCTCCCAGTTGGCAGGGACCAAATGGTCACCGAATGAGTGGCCGCACATACGCACGAATCAACTGCAGAAACTTAACATGTCTACAAAGCTGTGCAAACAGCAACAAAGGGATGAGAAGACTCGTACAAACTGTGCAACTGCAAATTCACACTTTGCAGTTGTTTTGCATCTCGTCCTGCCCCAGTGTTTTGCTCTTATGTAGAACTGGTGGTGACACGTGTTTGCTTTTCGCCTAATGATGTGTCCATGACGAGGACAGTGCAGAACTTTAGGCCGAGTTCATAACACAGGTCTTTGTGACTGGTTCTGGCTCCGTGGATGTCGCACTAACGTTTGCAGGATCTTTGGGTTAGATTCACATGCTGGGTGCCCATTATTGAACGTGAATATTTGGTATTGTGTCTCCTCTGAATTTCAGTGAATGTCATGCTCTGCAAGGTTCATTTTCACAGCATCACACTTCCAGCCAACCCCCACCTTACTCCCCAAACACCTGAACTGATGTCAGCATTCAGCCTTGTCACTGCTACACATTGCAGCCCAGAGGAAAGACCTGCTACATGTCACCTCACAACGTCTGAATCACCCTGCCCCAGGCGGTTGTCTTCTGTATGCAGGAGCTGCAAGCCTCACTGACAAAACAGTGAGTTTCCCATCTGGTCAAACCAAAACCCAACTGCTGAATCCATTTCTAATTTCCCACAAGACTGGCTCCCTAGCTGCTGCTTAGGGGTCAGGTATTGATCCATGGCCCCAGGTAGGTTTGACTATATGGGGGCTTGAGTAAGTTGATCCATGATGGGCATTTAAGTGCAGATTTAGTGCAGCTGAATGATGGTAGCCTGGAGCTTGTAGAGAACAGATGAAGGTTGTGACTGTGAAGAAACAGACTGGAATAATCTGTCTGCAGACAGTAAGCACGAGTCTCTTCCTTTTCCCTGTGACATGATGCCCTTCAGCAAGGCAATTAATCAGCAAAAACTCCATTAGAGTGGCTCAGTGGTGCAACAGTAGCAGAGTGTGGCTGTACCAGGCAGCTCCCAGGTGTGAATGTGTGAAGCAGGGCATCACCGATGAACATGCTCTTTCTCTTCCCCCAGGATGAATGCAAGTTTTTAAAGATGCATTTTGACTAGAGGTAATTATTTTTGAGTCTGTCATTGCTACAAAGGGGGGGAGGTGTATATGTGGGTTCTCTGGAAAATATTTGGGAAGTATTTCTTTTCGTTTGGTCCAGTTTCATCCAAACGTGGTCTTTTGGTGACTTGATTATTTCTTGATTGGTTTTTTTGGGCAGCAAAATGGTCCTGGATCTGTACCTGCCAGGTAGTAAAGAGACCAGAGACGGAAAGAATTTGAGCTGGAGAAACTTCACGTCACTCTGCTTTCAGCAGTTTATACATAGACAGAGGCCTGCTACGGCCTCTACTCTGACACTCTGTGGTTTTGTCACTGTGGCTTTAAATGCTCATCGATGTCCCAACTAACAATCTAGATCCCCACATTTCAAAAAAGCGACTTCAGCAAAGACCACATCTCATGGGGATGCTGGTTTTTTCATTTCACAGTGATGGTGATGCTTAGAGACAGGGCAATGGGCAGATCTGTCCATGGAGGTAAGGTGGGGGTTGCAAAGCAGAAATACTGTAAGAAATAGAAAATCGGTCTCAGGGATTTGGGGGGTTTGATGCCACATGGGAACTAACCACAGCTGCCATGCCTGAATATGCATGTTATGTATTAATCAGTGCAACAGAATGAATCATAAGTGAGGTGATTACATAGCCGCAGAGCTCATATCATGAAGAGTAAAGATGAGAAGTGTATGAATAAATATATGAGGACTGAAAAACAAGAAAAAAAGGACAAAGAGAACAGAGAGACTAAGGCTAGAGGGAAGGATGGAGTGATGGCAGGATGTTAATCTAGTTGTCTGTCTGAAAGAGCATCTGGACTCAAGAGATCCACCTGAGCCCCACAGCTGAAGCTCACTTCTTTTGCCAGATTTGATTAATAACACACTCATGTGATTCCTCCCCGTCTCTTAAATTCTCTCAGTTTCACTTTGTTTGATTTATTAACATGACACGTAAAATAGCTGTGTCGCAAAATAAAGACTAAAAGAAGAAGAGATTCAGAGTAAAATATAAACTGGTTAGATTAAAAAAAAAAGGTCCCTGGATGGTGATCATCAATAATACATAGTGGCATAGAAGTGATTTTTATTTTCTATTACATGCAGTATGGCCTTTGAATGAATAGTTTAGTATTTTGGAATACATTCTTATTTCCTTTCTTGTTGACTCCACCTGGACCAGGATCTTATCTAATAAACAGCAGATTGTAGTTCCCCCTGGAAGTGACATTACCTGAATCCTGAACATTTGTAAAGAGCTTGACCTTTGACCTTTGGCCATCAAAATCTAAACAAGTTGACAAGGACAGGATGAAGGTGAGGTCACTACAACCTTGACTTTGGCCATCAAATACTAAAAAAATATTCTTTACATATCTCATTCACAAGATTAAGCTGCAAGAGCTGGATGAAAACGTAGTCAGTGTCGCCTTGACCTTTGGCTCTTTGGCACCAAAATCTAATCAGTTCATCATTGGTCACCATTTGACAGGTATTGGGTGGCCGTATTTACCGACAGACAGATAACATAAAAACATAACGACCAGCCATCACTGGCGTAGAGGCATAAAAAGACATAGTTCTTATTAATATGGTTAATACATTTCTCCAAACCACACTTATCTCATTAGCGAACTGACAGCTTTACACCTTTCTAGCTGTTTCATCCATGCACAACCTTCCTCACTCATCTATTCTATCCTTCTCACACGGTACTTTCATTGTGTTGCTCCCTATTCACTGCCTGTGACTCAAGTTGCAAGACTGAAACAAATGGCTTTGCTGGCACATAGACAGGCTGACACTTAATATTGCCAGAGGTGATCTGGGTACGCAGAAATCAGCAGCCTCTTCCTCTTTCACAGCATCCTGTTTTGCTTGACTTTATCTGGAAAAATCAGCCATATTTTTCTTGGAAGTCAGATGTTAGCATTGAGTCACCCAACACTCGAATCAAAACACAGCTGATTTGAAACACATACGTAGAATGGTTGTTCATTTGTATACTGGAGAATTTAATCCCTTTAGTTTTCATTGTGGCACGTGAAAATCCAAATAGAGGCATGAGCTTATCCAAGTCAAGCGTATTGCAGTTTGAAAGAAGTGAGAATACAAATCTGCTGGAAATGACCAAAAACAAGGCTTGTTGTTCTAGCAGATGGATGCAGTCATCTGATATCCTGCAGTGTGCGAACACCACTGAAGTACAGCAAAGAGCAACACAGACGTTTCTTGCATAGTCAAAGTAAATTTTCTTATCAAATTAAATAAACCACTTGTCAGTCAGTCAATAACTTGTGTTTGTAATGGGGCAGAGGGTATGTAAATACATACAAATGCAAAACAAACTCTGAATAGGCAAGAATATTTACAGGCATAGTTGGATGATTTTTGACAGTATGACTTAGAAAAAACATATAAAGTCAACAAATTGGTTGATGGTTATTCTTTATGACTGCAGGTATATTTCTACTTTATATTTTATGATTCTATAAACTGCCATCAGAAGCAAACACTGTTCTGCTCTCAGGATACAGATTGTGTAAGTAACGTGTTTCCTGCTGCCTTCTGAAGTTAAAAGGTAGTGGCTTGTAGCAACAGCTGCGGTAGCTTGGTATAAATTCACTTGTTTATTTGAAGCTGTAAAGCAATTTTAAAATGGTTAATCTTTAACAAACTGTAATGGATGGATGGCTCACAGTTATAGTAATTCTGGATTATCTGTGTCTGTGTGGAACAAATGGTAAGTGAAACAAAATAGTTCAGAAGGCCATACTTGTCCCAGCAGCTTGTGTTACTTCCTGCCTGTAGAGATGGTTGGCATTAATTTGCCCCTAATACCACTGGATGTCAGTGGGACAAAGGGAAGTTTTCACTGCTGAGACAGATGCAGAACCCTGGTGAGTGCTAACGTAATTAGAAGATGTAGCTCAGCAGACAGTGAAAAGAGAGAAGAAAGAAAACATGCAGCAACATGGGAGATACTAAAAATATATGTTTTTTTTCTCACCTCATTGCATTTTTGTTGTTGTTGTTTTTGCATTAACCTGGTTCATAAAGTAGAAGCGATCTCTGTCGTTACCACTGTCTGTGTGTTTGTAATCTCTGCAGTGTATGTGGAGTCATCCCAGGCTCTAGCGCCACGCTAACCCCACCAACAGCTCAGCCTGCTGCTGCTGCTGCTGGGGGATTTAAGCTGTGTATGTAAGCACCTCTGATTTGGCATCTGTAGACACACAATTGTCACACAGGGAGAATCAGATATACATCTCCTGTGTATGTAATTTCACTTGACATATTGGTTTTCCAGTGAAGTTTTCTCCACCCACACACCTTGTATACATTTGTTAAATACACAACACATACGGCAACTGCGAGCACCTCTCTGCCCACACACGTGGCATATCCTGTGTTGCGTTTAAAGACAGCACACAGGACAATAGAGGAAGAAAAACAATCAAGAGGTCTCAGAAAATGCACATATCCTGGTTTCTCACCACCCCATGTGTGTCAAGGTTCAGCACTCAGGGCCCTCATTAGCCCTCATGAATGCATTTAATGGCTCGGTGTACGAAGGGCTCAGTTTTACCCGTCACTAACCTGCTGTCACCTGACAAGCAGCAGAGATGAAAATATCATCGTAGAGCTCAGCACATGAAAGGTAGCGCTCTGGTGTCCCACTTTGCAGCAGACTGTAAAGCAGCACAAGCACAGCATAACACTTTTCTGTGTAAGATCTGCCCTTGAGCAAGTCATTACATGCAGAGACAATGTAACAGGTGTCACCAGGCAGCAGGGCGTATTTATACAAACAACACTTTGAAGCAGGAAACTTTTAGAAATCACTTTTGACTGATGACATAATGACAGGCTGGAGTGATGAAATGGATTTTAATAATTTCTGCAGCTGTGTGAGAATTATGACGCTGTAAGGATATTTATAGGTTGTCATAAACTGATTAGCAAAAAGTACAAAGTCAGATTTTTCCCAGATTATTTTTCTGATAATTATGTATATTAGAGTTAATATCTTTTAAATAGTTTTACAAAAAGACATTAACTTACTTACTTTCAGTTTCAAGTCATTGGTTTACAGGTACTATAGAGCTGGATTGTAAGAGTCTCTTTTTTTCCTCTTTATATATTTTGACAAAACAATCATTACTCAAGTTGCTTTGCAGGCAGTTTTAAAATCTTTTAAATTCACAGCACTAACCACAAGCTTGCATTGTATTTATTTTTTTGTGAAATCAAATGTTTTGAGCATTTGAGATTCTATGATTTGCGATACATTCGATAGTAATAGTTTTGGATAATGTACACTATGGTCTAAATACCGTTTTTTCTTATAGCTTATTACAGGATCAACATGGTTATGCTTTATTACAGTGCAGGCACAGTATTCTACGTGTGGTATAATAGAGTAGTTGTTTTCACATGGTTTCTCATCGTATTGAATCCCATTTGTCTGATCACAGCTTGCTCTGTTTAGAATTCAGTGCTATTTCCTAAACACACACTTTATCCTTAACAACCTAATTATAATAATAATGAGGCTTTCAGGAGAGATATCTTTGTTGGATTTGTTAGCCATTTATGTCTCTTCGGAGTAGTTTGCTGAACTCACTGAAGCCAAGGTCAGTCACTGTCACTGCGTGCTCTTCACTCTTTTTCTCATTTGCTCACACTTCTACATGCATCATGTGCCCTGTTGATCTTGCCTAAGTGCAATCTGCTGGGCTGTAAAGATTACATTAACATTACATGTAAAACTTTAAACAGGGATCTCATAAACTTATACAACCGTTATCATATCTTCTGCTCAACATGAAAATGTAAACTTTGCTTCATATGCTGATAAAAACAATGTTACAGGAGAACCTGGCCTCATTGTAGTCTACATAGAGCAATGCGTTACTGACCCCCTCCATAGGTGTGTTTGTGTATTTCACATACACAAGCACAGTTTGTCTTTCACGAAGGGTCTTGAGGGGGCAGTAGTTGTGATGATGAAGTATGGATTTGAGCTCTGGTAGGTCAAACTGAGTGCCTGGGCTTTGTGTGGGGGTGGATGAAGAGCACTCGGCACGCTGCTGCTGTTTGTCAAGGATAGGGCTTACTGTCGACCAGCATCTCAACCTTTTCCTTCCCCACACTCGTTCTTTCCCTCTGTTTTTCCCCTCCCCTCTGCGCCTCCCTTCATGCTGTTCAGAGGGTGCTCCTCTTTTCTAAATAAGGCAGCTTCTCCCTCCACATTCTCACCTCCCTCCACTCACTCACAGACACACATACAGCCACTGTGTCATGCTCTTGTCAGACAGCCAAGTCCAGTTTACCACCGGGCCAAAATAGAACTTGTCTGTCCTTGAGAATCTCTCTCCCTCCCTCTCTCTTTTCCATTTTTCTCTGCACCTTGTTTTCTCTCACCCACTCTCTGTTTCCTTCTCTCACCCCCTCTTGGCCACCACAGTGTCACCTTACAGTCATGTCCTGCCGGGGAGACCTCAGGAGACCCACCTACCAGGGACAGAAAATGGTCCTGACCTGTACTTGACCCAGCATGTGTGTTTATTGAGGCTACAGTGCTGGAACGTACCACTGCTGAACAATTTAGAGGGGTTGTCTGGTGCCAGTTGGAAATGTAGAACCAGTCAGGCCCAAGTTCAAGATGCATATACAGATATTGTTTTATGTGGCTAGACTTTTAAGCAGCACCAGATGGTTTGTGTTACACAAAACAAAATGTTAGAAAGGGAAAGTTGAAAAACTATTCTGAGCATAATTCCCAGCGTCTGTGTATCTAGGTTAAAACTAATCTAAATTTAGCCCAAAGGTGAGATTTTTCATTCACTCCCTCCACATACAGCTATTGTTTTAACAGCTTTCAGTGTCCTTGTTCCTCCTGCTGCGGTACGAATCAGAATGTACCAACCTACATATACTACTCTGATTACTGAACAGCTTCTACTATTCATTTCAGTGATAAATGTGCATTAATGTTCCTTAGAAATGATTTTTCTTTTCATAATAACCTCTTTTTTCTTTATGTTGTTCATCAGTTTAAACATAATATAATAATAAGCTGAATAGACCCCCAGAGACGTAAAAGCTTTACTTTATGCAAAAGTTAGCTGTAAGCTAGTGTGCAAAATAAACACTGACTGTGTGTATATGTGTATAGAGTTCCTGTGTGTGTGTGTGTGTGTGTGTGTGTGAACTCATAACTCACCAGTCACTGTTTGTCTTTTTACATTCATGGAATCACAGAGCCGCAGATTAAATGTACATTTGTCAGGGACACATCTTTGTCTCAGTTTGTTGCACCCTAGGCAAATAACTGTATACGCAGTTGTGCTTGGTCTAAAACGTGTGTCAGCATTAACATATTTCTTGTATTCATAAGTGGATACCCAACATGCTGAACATTCATAGTACCACTAAAATGAAGATATCATTTAATATGTAACATATGTAATATGAGTACCCTAAAATGAAAATAGAACAACAGTAAAGAGCATGTTCGCTAACATTTTGGTCACTATGCACAAAGGTAATAAACAAAGGAAGCAAAAACAACATGTGACCTACAAATACTTGGGTGTGTTCACAACCCTACTAATGTGGCATTAGGTGAAATACCCAGGTAGGAACCTTGTATGTGGTGTGTCGTGTTACTCGGGGGACTAAAATATAGGAAGTCCTCCAGTATTGATGTCAGTGGTGTCTGTTTCCAGATATTAATAACCAACACTATCTGTGCTCATGCTACAAATCTAATAATTACACTGGCTTGAGCGTCTACAAGAATTATTTGCAAATGCTGTTCGTTGGCAGATCTGTTAATGCTTGAATGAATGAATTTATTGTTTAAATTTGAATGAGTGAGAGAGAGGTCAGTGTGGCATTGTAGATGCTACTAATAACTGAAGTTCTTTCTGTTATTTTCTAAAATATTTTATTAAAATTTTTTTTTTGAAGGTCATCTCTGTGTAACAATCATTGTTTTGACACACTGTTTCTTTCTTGCAAGCATATATTATAAAATAACAGATGACGCTTGCACTGTTTCTACGAGCACAAAGATGAAGACACTGTTTTATTGCTGTCAGCTCCAAAGAAGGTATTGAGACACTAGACACGAGCACTAGCATGTGGTGTGGGTGATGTTCATACCCAGAAGAAAAGAAAAAGTATCTGTAAAGATCACTGGATGACAAGGTAAAAACTACAAACAGGAGGAAGAAGAAGAAAACAGAACATTCTCATGACTCATTAAACGAAAGCAGCTCAGCTTTTCTGCGTGCTTTATAAGAGTGACAATGACACACAGTCATCACATTACATTTCTCTTTGGCCATTTTCCTACGTCAGCGACGAGTATGTCACTGGTAGCGCGAGGGTGGTGAGACATGAACAAAGGTAGTGGAGGAAGAGTAAGGGTGGGTAGTCAGCTGTTTGTCTACAAATGGACAGATGTATGGTTGGATAGAGAGAATGGGCAACAAGAGGAAGAGAAAGACATTTTCATCAGGATTATCCTGCAGCAGAGAATCTCATCTGGGAAAGTGGCCCAGTGCTCACTGAACACATACGCACACAGAAGCACAAACACATACAGCCTCAGGAGGCTGTTTCACCCCAGCTTGCCCAGGAAAGCCCTGCTTTTAGGCTGCTTGCTACACTGCGGTCCCCCCAGAAAGACTCTGCTTCTGCCAGATCTTTATATATGATGCTATGAATTTGTGTGTGTGTGTGTGTGTGTGGTCCATCTGTTCTTCTTGTTGAATCTCAGTAGATTTCCTCCCACTTGATTACACTGTTTATTCACTGTGCATCCCCAAACTTCTGCACACCTGCCAACAGGCTGCAGCCAGGAGCGAAGCCTTGATAACTGTCTGGTGTTTGTGGACAAAGCATGGAGACTCACGACTAGATGCATCCGTGAAGGGTCAACCCTAAAATACTGAGTATGAAATGAACAGGTTAAATTTAAAGTAATAATAATTACTTTAAACACCAACCAGTGGGGAATTTTACTGTGTGTCTTCACACACAGCTGCTACTGTATGTAGGGCACCATTAGTGTCATGATGATGTTGACATAAACCAAGTTGGCGGTTTAGGCACGGTATTAGTTTAACCTAAAAGTAATCTTGCCTAATGCAAGAGTCAATAAATCCTCTCTTCATAAAGGTTAATATTCAGTTGTCGCTGTTGAAGCTGCATGTTCATGCTGGTAGTTTAGTTTTGTGCTGCTATCGAACTGTGCTCCATTATACTGAGAGGTCTGTTATTTAGCCTGGCCTCATTGATATAATGATGGACGACACACTAATGCTCTTATTTCAAGTGACCTAAAGCTGTAGGACAGTAGGTTAATCTTGAATTCTTTCATCAGCAGATGTAAATGTAGCCAGCAGTAATGATTAACACATTCTGAAGCTCTGGTAGTCTTGCAGCTGACGGTGGATGAGTCGTTGAGGGAAACATGACACTCTGTATAACATGAGTCAGCTGAGAAGGAACCAAAATTAAATTCTGTTCTGATTTTCTGAAGGCACATATTGGGTTTCAAATTCATATTTAGCTGTCTCCAGTCAAATGTGCTGTGACCCGACAGAGAGACTAGTCGCTCAGTTAACAAATCAAGACCGAGGAAGGGTTGACGCTCGTCTGCTTGGCTGCAGAAGATCAGGATCGAACCAGTGGATTAATTTTCATGGAGACATTATTAATACTTGACATATACAGATTTTTAATTTGTGGTTATAATAGTGTTATTAACTGCTTTATATCACGATCAGTGTTGGTTGGTTTCTACCACACGGTCAGTAATCACAGTTTTTTTTTTCTTTAGTGTGTATTATTTGCTCATGAAAATGGAGGAGCTTGTGTGAGTGAGTGAACGGATGATGCACTGTAATGAGGATGGATGTGGGAATGTTCGTCACATCAACACCTCGCTGTCTCCTCATGGCATCATCCTGTTACCAACATAGCTGCAAATCCTTATGCAACTGTGTCTTTGTGCATGTGTGTGTGTTTCACTGGTGTCATGTGCCTGTGTTAAATGAATTACTCATGAAGATCCTGTTCTAGAGGTGCTGGGTAGCCTGGTGTTTTAACACAGAGTTTAATGAGATCACAGGTTCAGTTCCCACCACTTTGATAAGATTATCCCCAGCACTCCGAGGTCGATTTCTAGTGAGGATCTAAAACGGTACCTGTGATCTGATCATCTAACACAGGGGTGTCAAACTCAAATACACAGTGGGCCAAAATGTAAAACTTGAACAAAGTCGCGGGCCAGCATTGAACAAATGAACCTTTTAATATGGACCCAAACAAGATTTGCTTTACCATTTAATATGGAACAAGCAAAAAATCCACAAATCAGACAAACAGGTCTGTCTTTTACATATGTAAACAGATATTCTGTCTCCCACCTGTCCAGAAAGTTCCTGTTGTCTGCCTTTCTTTTTGCCATTTTTGGGAAGGGGTTCCACAGTGACAGTTGTAGCTTGAGATCGCTATGGCTTCTGTCACACAGGAGAGGGCGTTTCTGGGACCTGTCCTGATTGATGCGCCAAAACAACAGCAAGGCATTATGGGATTTGTAGTATTAGCGATGAATGAATGCGCTGTATAATACCGGCGGGCTAGCTCTAGTAGTCATTTGGTATAGCCTCGCGGGCCAAATATAATTACACTGCGGGCCAAATTTGG